>CM017566.1:16980309-17122809 GCA_007844125.1 Sinonovacula constricta | reverse complement strand
TGGCAAAAACGTTCACTTACATAACTCCAATATATTGTACAATCAACGACAATGCAAGCACGATGCACATCGTAATACATGTCGCCACATTTGCAACTGAATAAACCACACTTTCTGATTTGGATTCTGGATTATCAACTTTATAACCCCTCGTTAAGTAATGTTGTAAACAATGAATCTGAGTTTATACATGTACCATACAAAACAATTGTGTGTAAGATTCTTGAATGTAGAAGGAAACATTGAAAGTATAACCATCGGTTATAATATGTTTACCATATACCGGTAAGCAAGTATAGGTTAAGTCATACTGTCGAATAAATGCATTAATTGTAATCAGTATCGTGTACCATTTTAACGCCACTCACGGATCAATAAGATCTATTCAATCAGTTGTCTCAATAGCTCATTCAGCAGAGCTTTAGTCTTTAAAATTTTACTTTTTACTAATTGTGAGTCCGATTATCAGGAAGTAGCAAACACTTGCTTTTTTCTCTTTCAAACTTGTCTACGACTCTGTTTATTATATTAACTAATAATTGTCTCTATTAACTGTAAGTCGAAGAAAAGTAAAACAGTACATTGTGAATAACGTTTATGTAAATTATTATATTATTTTGTTTAATATCGGTGAGTGGTGAGTGTTAAATTGTGGTGGTAATGGTGGTTGTCGTAAGGGTGACTGCTGTTGTTAAAGCTAGAAGATGAGGAAAAGTAGTTGTAGTAGTAAAGGTGGTCGTAGTAATAGTAGTATTAGTAGTAGTAATAGTAGTGGTGGTAATAGTCGTCGTCGTTGCAGTGGTATAATCTACAGTAGTAGTTCTTGTTTGTTCTTAAAAGGAGGATGAAGAAATGGGGAAGGAGAAAAAAGACTGAACGAATTTAAAACGTTTCTGAAATGTTGGAAGAGTTGACATACGTTTTTAATTCCATTGTAGACAAAGGGGCGACCGTTGCCAAGTGCACATCTGACATTGAAAATGTGTAATGGCAATGTAATATACATATAATCAGTTTTATTTGTGTTTGATAGATACATGCATGTTGTGTTATCAAATGTGGTGTGAGATATCCGGCTAAAACCGGAAGATAGAAGTCTTGATGCACGTACCTGGACAAAGCCAGTGTCGCGTTATTGCAGGCTATGCTGCCATAAAATGTCTGTTACCTGTTCCTTGAAGAATCTCAAAGCATTTGAGACCATTAAGATTAACACAATTGTAATACTACTGCACTAACATACGCTATGTGAGTTTATTTTGTCAAGTCCACCTTGTAATTTCTTGTGCATTGTACGTTACTCTAAAATACTTTATATAGTTATCTCTGTATGTATAACAAAACTACTTTTGGTTTTTATTGATAATATTTTGATTTGTTTACATATTAAACCTAAATGTCAAAATGCGAGAGAGAGAGAGAGAGAGAGAGAGAGAGAGAGAGAGAGAGAGGGAGAGAGAGAGAGAGAGAGAGAGAGAGATTGGATATATGTATATATACATATATATATATATATATATATATATATATATATATATATATAGAGAGAGAGAGAGAGAGAGAGAGAGAGAGAGAGAGAGAGAGAGAGAGAGAGAGAGAGAGAGAGAGAGAGAGAAAGAGAGAGAGAGAGAAGCGGGTTGTATTGAGCCCGGATCCAGAACTTTTCAGCTGGGGGTGGGGGGCTAAGACCGAATATGACATACGTTCAATGAGTCGGGGGTGTGAGTGGTGGTGTGGTCCGGAAACAAAAATGTTGTAAAATGTCAAAGATGTGTGTGTCTTCCTGCTGTCGTAAGGTTAAATAAATTTATTTATATAAAAGTATATAGATCCCGGAACGATTTACTTTTACAAAGGACATAACGTCATGTCCATCTCTGAGCACGTCTATCTTAATTTTTGAAAGACCTATCTACTAGGACAGAAAGACCTACGTTTGTGATTCCTTTAAACAAAAAGTAGGTGTGTGGCAACAGATGAATGGAAACATTTAATAAGACAAACAGAAGATACACGCAATGGAATTCTATGAACAGCTCTAAACAGAACTATGGCCAGGAAATTATAAAATGTAAATCCGGTGCCTTTCAAAGAGCAGTAAACTCTGCCACCAAAATGAAAAATCACCAATGAACTAAACAAACAAGATTTGGACGAGATTATATCATTTTGATGTCGTTTTTAAATTATATCGTTATTGTTTTATTCTAAGGATAACTTAAGAGGAATGTTTACTTTTTAAATTAACGTTTTGATTTTCAAATATGGCAGCATCCATAAACATTTTCACATATGTCAAAAGAGCCATTATAGCGTTTAACACTTCAAAAGGGAAATTTGCCGAAAATTAAAAACAAAACAGAAACACAACAACATTGTTTTGATTATACAGGATGCGGAACACCACATATCGTCTTAAAATAGATAAAACAATGATGAAAACTCATATTATATATTTCATGACTTACTTTGTATTGCCAATGAATACTATACTAATACTTATGGATGCTTTAATAAATCGTCTTAACTTAGCCGGCATTTTGCCGATACTGTGCAGCGACATTTCTGTCGTTATAGATCAGGGGCACTTATGAGGTGCCCAGGGACTGAACCTGGCCTGTCCATTGTACTGACACCGACTAGTCAGGCGTTATGCTGTTCCCTTAGCCCCGAGTGTGAGGAGGAAAGCCACTACTACCAACTTTAAAGTCTTTGATTTGACCCGGCCGGGGTTTGAACCCACGACCTCCCGATCCGCAAGCCGACGCTCTACCACCTGAGCTATTGCGGTCGGTGCCGTCCTTACTTTAACAGTGTCGTACCTGTGAAACGTGAGCATTCTAAAATACCCAAATGAATGGTTTATTGCCTTGACATGTATTTGAAAATGGAAACTGTGTCGGATATCACCTTTACATTGAGCCTGAGTACTGATAAGCTAGACACAGCCAGTTTTTACACAACTGAACATGTATACCTTGTTAGTATTATATGAACATGTAGGCATATCCTCTCAACTTGAAAAGGTTTTAATTTGTTTCGTTGTAATAAAATCTCGTGTCGTGGATGATACTTTTCATGTATACGGGAAAATAATACTTCCCTCTTCGTTACATTATTACCAAATTAACATTTAAACGTCCCTTTTGAGGAAACTCCCTGTTGTATTTAAGCAATTTTGGTTGGCTTTTGGTTTATTAAATTTAAGAGAAAGTGAAATATTTCCATATTTTGCTCGCGTGTAATTGAAGATAATATAGTGTATGGCATAAGTCTCTGCCCTGCAGGATTAAACATTTAAGTAGGGGCGTCTTAACCGACTGACCTAACCGGACAATTCATGTTTATACAACAATGATATAAAAATGTACAAACAAAAATTTATTAATAAAAATGTACACATTTACAAACAAAATGTAATACAGGCACATGATTAAAACTGTTTAGGACTATTAATAAAATCAATAAAAGTACGAATTTGTAGTCTGCAAAAATAAAAACAACTGTCAAAATGTCAGATTATGTGAGTCCCTGTTGTTTTGATTTTATTTGGTTTGAATTGAAAAAATGTGATGAAAATTGTATGAAAACTTAAGCAGTGTTGTGAAGATGAGCCACAAGAACATCGCGGCAACATTTTGCTTTAATCCTAACACTTTTGAGGATGAAATTGATCTTAAATCTGTGACTGTCTCAGAAAGCAGAATCAGCTGCCTGATTTGAGGACAGTCCCTGATAATCAAATGTAGTCGCATGATGAACATTCAGATGGCTTAGATATAGCTCAATCTTTAGTTGAACCAAATACAGCTGACTGCACAGATCTGGTCAAATGTGCTAATAAATCACAGATTCTAGACTTAAACACCATCTCTAATCCCAACATTTCTCCAAATTTCGCAAGTCATCCTGTCAAAAACGCAATTTTATTGCGCTATATTCAATGTTCAGAATTTCAATGTCATCAATAAACAAAATCCATGAGCAACTGTTTGTTACATCCACAAACACACACAAACCTTGAATGTATTTTACGTTTCTTAATGCCACGTGCGTAGCAACTTTAATCTTTCACGGCCTTGAGATTACAAACTACATGTATAGCTGATGCGCAGACGTTTCGGCCCACGGACGTTTTAGCCTAGGACATTTTGACCTAGGACATTCCGGACTAGGACAGTTCGGCCTAGGACAGTTCGGCCAACGAACAGTTCGGCCTTGATTTTAAGATTTTACTATTAACACAATATAAATATGAAGAAAACGTTAACATAACTGCCTGGAGTGAATATAACTCTAAAGTCACTCACTAAAGATTTTAAATAAAGCAATAAATAAGCAATAAAGTTTAAAGATAGTTCAAAGTATCTGACCAAAAGTTTTATAAAGTGGTGTTTGTTGTTGACACTTATGTTGGAATAATAAATATATACAGGTGGGCCTTATTTAAGATGAAGATTTTAGAACAACACTTTGTTTTATCTTCACAAAACCCTTTATTTGTTGTTCACACTTATGTTGGCCTTACATACAATCTTGTTATTGACACTTTAAGCACTTTGTTCTAGAAATAAAAGTTTCCATAGCTCTTTGATCCTTTTAAATAAGGTTGTTTGTTAATGTAATAAAAATGTTAATTGTCTTATTAAGATGCTGCAATTATTAAAACATTGTATAAAAGCTACAGTAAAGTATCATGGAGATCCTAATTACTAAAAGAGGTGGTCAGAAGCTCTGTCTGAACGGTTTCATGTACACAAAGAAACATGAAGCAAAAACAAAGAAAACAAAATAATATGGCGATGTATTAAAAGGGATGATGCTGTTCCTTGTCTGGCACCTCTTTAAACAAGTAAAACTATGACTGTTCCAGTTCTTAAGAAGTCACACAATCGCGAAGGTAATACAACTGCTATTAAAATTGCCAAGTACAGAGAAGGCATGAAACAAAAATCCGAATCAACATTTAGTACTCTAAACCAGATCTTCACATCAACCAATGCAGCCATTCTCGATGAAATGAAAGCCTCACTTTCATGTACAGACACATTCAAAAGAGCAATGCAACGGGCAAGATCAAAGCACCATCCACCAGAACCACATAGCCTGCAAGACTTTGTCGTTGAAGGAACCTTGGCAACAACAATGGGAGACAATCCACAACAGTTTCTCATCTTCGACAATGGTTCTGACGCAGATGAACGTGTTGTAATGTTTGGTACAGAAGACCATGTACAGAAGCTATCATCAACGTATGTATGGTGTATGGATGGTAACTTCGCAATGGCACCGAACATTTTTCATGCAGATATATATTATTCAGGGAAAAGTGTCTGGAGTTTTTGTCCCATTAGTGTATAAGAATATATGACAAAGTCCTAAGAGTATTGCAACATATACCAAACTCCGAAAAGGCACAGAACAAAGGTATTTCACATGCAAGCCAAGCGAAAAGTAAGAACAAATTTGTGATGAGTCATTTAAGGAAAAGAGCAAACCCGACAGTTACCGCCTTGGAACGGTCAGTCGGCAATATGGACCGACTGGGGTGCTTAAACCGGTTTTACAGAGCTCTAACCTCGCACTTCCTGACGAGTTTCTTAAATGCAAGCAACGAAAAGAAAAACGATCTATTTGAAAACAAAATGTCCATGCAGACCAGCTATGAGATAATGTTAGAAGTGCTTGAGAGCAGAGGTTGCTTCCCATCAGTTGTGATAATTGACTTTGAATCATCTGTTCACTTTGCTATTCGCACAGCTTTTGGGCAAAATGTCCAAACTCAGTTTTGTTTCTATCACTTGACACGGGCAACTTGGAGGAAAATTCAATCTTTAGGACTTACAAACTTGTACAACCTATGCTTTGAGTATGAAAATTAAACAATATACAATCTTTTTAAAAATGTTTTATCTATGCCTTGAGTTTGAAAAATAAACAATAACAAATTATTGTCTATTTTTACCATTGGGTTGAATTTAAAAGACACGTTTCAGATAGACCGAAACGTCCGCCTTTACACAAAAATCTGGCCGAACTGTCCTAATCCGGAATGTCCTAGGCCGAACTGTCCCCGGTCGAAACGTCCGTGGGCTGAAACGTCTGCCATTCGTATAACACGATGACGTGATTTTAGTTGTTATTATTTTTTCCATCCATTATTTTACAGTATCGTAATTAATAAAATTACCACCTTGTGTACAGTGCAAATAAAATAAAATAAATAGCAGTTTTATTGTCTTATTTTTAATTGTAAAATAGGACTATTTCTTATATCCGAATTACCCTATGCACGCCTATTAATTTCGTGTATTTCATTGGAATGTCAGATCATGTGGGGGAGGAGCAGTAACGGTAAATTTACAATGTTTCCCTTTTTAATCCATTTGTACAAACTGCAGACCCTCATGCTTTCTGATTTTCTTAGCTTCGCATGATAACAGCAATATAAACACTGTTATATAAAGTGTGTAAAGAGTTGCTACAGGAAACCGTACATCATCAAAAAGGCAACAGATGTATGTACAGATGTGCATATTGTATATATACATCATCAAAAAGGCAACAAATGTATGTACAGATGTGCATATTGTATATATACATCATCAAAAAGGCAACAGATGTATGTACAGATGTGCATATTGTTTATATATATATATATATATATATATATATATATATATATATATATATATATATATATATATATATATATATATATATATATTTATAGTAAGTATTTGGTATAGTTAAAATAGAGTTTGGCTCGGTAGGGATGACAGTTAATGGTTAATGAAACTTGAAAGTTAAATCAACTTCTTATTAATAAAATCAATCCTGTACCCATTTTAATACCCATTTTACTATATAAGAAACTTGTTTAAATGAGATGGGATTTTTTTAATCAATAATGAGTTTTTTTTTCCTTTTTAACAATTAAAGTTCTTAAATACACTTTTGTTATTTATTCTTCATAGTATTTTTGAAAGATTGAAATTAAGTGTGTTGCTAAAATGACCTCAGGTTATAAAATTGCTCACAGCTGTGTGCACCACTTTGATTATTAGGTAAGGTAAATGGACACCTTTTGTAAGTGTCAATTAACATCGATAAGTATCAGCAGTTTATCAGATCCTCTGTAACAGGTCCAACATTTATCATAGTTTGGGGCAGAGGTGGGGCATAATTTCAGTTACAAACCAGGTGTTGGTGTGAATTTCATGTCATGTAGGTATGAATGGTAGTTAAACCAGCAAATCAATACACTGGCATGAAGTTGGTAGTAGGCAGCTTGGGATAGCATTTGTTAGTCTACTGACCATGTTTTGACTACCTTATAAATACTTCACAACAAATAAAAAACATTAAACAGTGATTGTCCAGTCTAGTCTTAAACTATGTTTTATATAAGGCACACGTTATAATTATACAGAGTAGTGCAAAAAGTATTCGTCATTTTTGCGACGTCAACAACGTTATCGTAAATTATCCTACTGAATAAAAGCAAGGGTTAAAACAAAACAAGTAAAACTTTATTGCCCCACTTACATGTAAATATTAAGGTTAAAGTAGCTGTACACCCCACCCCCTATCCCCACCCAACCAAACAAAAACCTGAAGAATTCTCTTTGGAATAGACTTGTACAAGCTCTGCACGTAGTCAACTGTTATGTCCATCCATATTGCCTGTACTTCACGGAAAAGATCAGCGTTCAAATTTATCCTACTCTTCCTACACTGCAACTTTCTTTTAAGATACAACCATATATTTTCAATTATGTTTATGTCTGGTGATTGTGCAGGCCATGACATGGATTTTATATGATTCCTGGCAATGTAATCCATCGTAGAACGTGAGCGGTGAACCGGAGCATTGTCATCTTGAAACAAATAACTTCCAGTAGGGAAATGCCGAGCTAAAACTGGCCACAGATTGTTTTCTAGTATTTCTTGATACTTTTCTGAATTAATGTTACCTCTCACATCAGAAAATGTGCCAACACCATTAAATGTAATGCATCCCAAATCATGACCTCATACTTCGGTTTCACATTTGCCGACGGTACCAAGTCCGGTCTCCAGCCCTCACCGCATGTCCTCCACACATAGACTCTTTCATCATGTCCTATCATTATCTTGCTTTCATCTGAAAAGATAACTTTCTTCCAATGCTGCTAAACTGTCCACCATCTCTTCTCGCGACACCAAGATAAACGCTTCTTCCGATTTACCTCCTTTACATCCATTTTTTTCCTCAAAACCCTTCTTTTAAACTCGTTTCTATGCAGATGAAACTGAAGTGTTCGCTTGGCAACAGGTTTTTCTCGGTTCTCGTTGAATTTGGTGGTGAAATCTGCAAGGGTGTACATTTAAACTTTCCTTATATTTTAAAAAGGGTTTCGGCCATCAAAGGTCCTTAAAAAATATCACTTGACTGGTATTGACCGGGTGGTTAACTAACAAGTTAAAACCAGTGTTAACTTTGAATATACATGATCAATAATTCTTAATGAGTCAATTATCTCTACAATTTTACTCTTTACTGAGAAACACCATGCAGGCATTTTTGTTTTTTCACCATTTGAAATAATGTTACTTATCAAAAAAGTTGCAGATGATATTTTTGAAGAATGTTCACAGGGTGTTTAGTCTGATGGAATTGTTTGTTCACCCTTGCATACTGACCAGGGGGTGTTTTGTCAACTCAAAATCATTACATCGACCACACTACAGATAACACATAAAATCTGGTATCTGCATGTCAATCAATTTTGCCAATGGTATCATGTTAAGTAATTATCACCAACTATTTAGATGAAAAGTTAGCAACGTGGGAACATAGAAAAGATGGCAAAATCCCTTCAGGTCATTTTAGCACCCCCTGTTCAGTATTCAAAGGTCGACAGAATCCACACAACCCTTACCACTTGCAAGTATTAAGAGAAACCTTAATTAACCCTTTCATTCATAGTACATGTATATGGTTTTTATTTTAAGCCAATTCTTAAAAATAGTTAAAAGTAATTCTAATATATGTATGTTTCATCACTTATGGTAAATCCATGGTCAAACTAGTCAACAAATAAACCCTGCGTAGTGCAGATTCTACTAAAGATAAGACTGATAATTGCGATTCCTTCACAAAGGCATAAAATGGCACATGTATGAGTGAAAATGTTAATATCACTGATATCATGAGGGGGATTCTTTTGAGTGTTGATTTTGTCCACCTTTGTTAAAGCAAAATTTGTTTGAAAGTTAATTTATTTTTTACAGTGGAACAAGGACGTGGGAAAAAACGACCATTAGAAGCAGGGGTAAAATGTTTCTCATTCTCATGTAGGTTCTAAAGCACTTGTAATTTAGAATAGAGAACATTTCAGTATTCAGACTGAAATTAAAAATCCAAATATTGCAAGTGGAATGTTGACTTTCAATTGGTATGAGTATAACTAAAAATTGTGCTTACACCATGCTTGATGATTAACTGTATACTTTAAAACAAATGTCTACATTTAAACGATAGTAATGTAGTTTTTTCGAAAAAAAACTAGGACACATGTATTCTGTGATATGTCCTAGAGACATTAAAAATGATCGGTCTTTTCTGCACCAAATTATGTCAATTTTCTGTAATTTTAAATATATATCATGCAACGTGCACATGGATGAAGGAGTGGTCATTGTTGGTGACATTATCTTCCTAAGCCCAGTGTAATTGTTTTTTCACATGATTTTGTAAAGAAGTGTTTTTTCACTTGGTTTGTGATAACTTCTTATCTTTTGTTTTGAAACAGAAAGCTAACATTTCAAATTATTTTAATAGACACATAAATTTATAATGCTGACCTCAGAATGCTTTTCTTTTCACAAATCGGTATTAAACTTAATACTTTATTTGCACCAGATTGTAAGATTGGTAAAATAGAATATTATTCAAAGTCCTTATATTTTTTAAGACTGGTAAATTTCAAATAATCTTTTTCACAATAGTTATTATTAAGTCCAGAGGTGTATTGCGCAGTTGCATTATGGCACACGGATCGACCACAAACCTACGTACTTGCAGTTGTCTACCCTCTTTGTTGTATTTTTAAATCATGGATGTTTTGTTTGCCGGAAAAATTAAAGTGAAGTACGATGTGGACCAGGGATTGCCATTCTTCAAAAGTCCTGGTAATTGAAAAATAAGAAGATCCACCCAAACACACTGATGGATGCCTAGTTATGAATATTTACAATACAATGATTATACTGTCTTATAGAAGAAATTGTATGCCACTGTATAAATCATGACATTCTTTTGAATGTTTTGACTGCCTCAACACAGTTTTGATTGTTATTCATTTTCTAAGAATATATGTCTTCTTTAAACTACTATAATATTATGTTTTATTTTCTACGCACTGACTGCATGATATAATTTCTTTTGAAAAATTTAAAAATTTTGTTAAGTGTTCGTAATCATAATTATTCTTTTAGCACATATATCAGTTTGCTCATAGCCCTTTTAAATGGTGTGGTGATAGATTAAATTTAATGTAGCTCAGAGATATAACAAAGATATATTTGCTGACATTTTTAAATCTAGATTGTCTATTGATTTGACCATATCTAGATTTGGATTTGGCCCTCTAACAGAATTATCCCACATACAAATTTAGTATAGCAATACCAATTTTTGGCTCACCTGAGCTATTATGATAGCCCATTGTCCAGAGAGATGTTCAAAGAATTTTGATGTGTCAATGACAATGAAAATGTACAAAAAATATTGTCGATTAATATATTGTAAGCCAATATTTTTAAAAAGCATGGTGGCCTAGTATGTTTTTATATGTTATGATATATGGTATAACAGAAAAAAGTTTTCAGGTTAAAAAGTAACATGATCTGACAGTACTTTTAGTACATATTCAGTAGTTATGCCAGCACAACAAAGCATATTTTCCCATTTAATAGTTAGTCTGCCTAACATTTTTTTCTACATTTTCATTTGTTATGCTGGCATAACATAGTAGATTTTCTGATTGAATAATAAAGTGACCGGGTGGTATTTTTATTTACATTTTTTATTGTTATGCCAGCAACAGAATATATTTTCTTATTTAATAGTAAATTTGCTAAACAGTATCTGTTGTACATTTTCATTTGTTATGCTGGAATAACAGAATAGATTTTCTTATTGAATAGTAAACTGGCCTGAGAGCATTTTTGTATATTTTCAATTGTTATGCCAGCATAACAGATTAGTTTTTCTTATTGATAGTAAAGTGGCACACCAGTTTTTTTCTACATTTTCGATTGTTATGTTGGCATAACAGGCAAGATTTTCTTGTTGAATAGTAAAGTGGCCTAACAGTATTTTCTGTACATTTTTAAGTGTTATGCCGACTAATAGAACATTTTTTCTTTTCTTATTGAATATTACGCTGGCCTTATAGTTTTTTCTACACTTTCATTTGCTATGCTGGCATAACAGGATAGATTTACTTATTTAATAGTAAATTTGCCTTACATTATTTTCTATACATTTTCAATTGTTATGCCGGCATGACAGTGTAGTTATTCTTATTCAAAATTATGTTGGCCTAAAAGCTTTTGTCTACATTTTTATTTGTTATGTTAGCAAAACAAAATAGATTTTCTTATTAAATAGTAAGGTGACCCAATAGGAATTTTCTGTACATTTTCAATTGTTATGCATAACAGAACCTTATTTTCTAAAATGTGTTGGCCTAACAGTTTTTATACATCTAAAATTGTTTTGCTGGCATAACAGAACGGTTTTGTCTTATACTGTAGTATGTTGGATTATCATTTTTTTCTACATTTTTGTTTGTTTTGTCGGCATAACGGAATAAATTTTCCTATTGAATAGTAAATTGATCCGACAGTACTTTATGTACATTTTCAATACTGATGCTGGCATAACGGAGAAGAGTTTCTTATTGAATCGTAAATTGGCATAACAGTATATTCTGTACATTTTCACTTGTTATGCTGGCCTAACAAAACAGTTTCTTCTCATTGGATAGTATACCAGCCTAACAGTTTTATTGTTCCTTTCAATTGTTAGGCCGGCATAACAGATTTACAATATATATTGATTATCCTTGATGCATTTTATATAAATGAAGATATCAAACCTTTGCGTTTGCATATATATTAAAATTTAATACTGTAGCATGTTGGTTCTTGATTGTGTTGTCCTTTTTCTACTATTGTTTAGAATGCTTGATTCTGTACATGTTATTGTAGGGCTAAAGATGGCCTTTTCAAAATAAATATTTTGGAAAGTGTAAATTTAACCCGCATATTTGGATATCTTTTTATTAAAAATGATGCCTGCCAATTAGGAATGTTTAAACATTCCCTTTTTATAATAAAATTTGTTGTAAATATAAACGACCACCTGTCTACACATTCGCAGAAAACATTTTAAATTATGCAGTTTCGTTTGAGAATGACAATTTAAGAATGCTTCTGATATCGTTTAGTGTTGCTCTGCATAAATTATCATTGCAAATGAGATCAACTACATGTATTTAAAAAAAAATGTGACATATAAATATACACGAAATAAGTTTTTCGTTAGAACGCAAAATTGTTCATTATTTCGCATAAGTAGGTTTCAGCAAAAATCGTAAAATAAAATGACTAGAGCGGTAAATAAAATAATAATAATTCCAAAAAAAACAATTAGGAAGGATGAAAGAAAGAAATATAGGTCGGAAGGCAAAAGGTGAAGCAGGTGGTGTTGGAAAACATGGTACATATATAAGGAACTTACAATGGCCCCTGTGTATACCCATCTCTCCAACCAGTCCTGATAACCTTAAATATGATGCGCTTGTTTCTGTTATGTTCTTTAAAAACGTCCAAACATCACCGCTTGAATAATTAACAACAACACACGAAGTTTAAAACGCTTGACATCCATCTCTATGTAACAGCCTACAGTAAGTGTTGCAATATAAGCAATACAATAATTCAATTTAGCAACAATAATAAGATTTAATTTCACGCTTGAAACGTTGTGGATATTTGCTGCTGATGGCGCATATACATCGACAACAACAATAATAACTTTGTCAAACTGGGAAATATACAGTACATGCGTATACAAAAGAAATATAAATGGAACACAAGATGCAATATTAATGATACACGTGACATGGTGGAGACGACACAAATAGAAATAAAACATATGTCTGAGTGTTCTCGAGGATAAGTCGATTATATTCTTGTTATTCTCAAACAGTGACAAAAAATCGAGTGTGACAAGGAATGTAGAGTTATCGTTCTTAGATAGACCTCATGGTTGATTAGAAAAGAAAAGTAAAAGTTATCGGAAAAAAGCAAATAAATATTCTTATGTTATATCATAACGAACATAATATGTTAGCAGAGCGAGGTTTATAAACAGTGTGTGGTGCATGGATTGTGTTTATTAACAATAAGCGTTAAAATGTAACAGTACTAACCCTGTTTCCCTGGGTTCACCATTACTAGTTTTTTATATTATTTTACCTGAAGGAAGTCAATTTATCTCGAAGTGTTTCGGTAAGAAATAAAAAACCAGACGTATCAAACTTTATGTTTTATCCTAAGAGTAACTTCAATAATTGTTATCATTTATCCTAAGGTTAACAAAAAGCAATATTGATAAGAGAGAGTGAGTGCATGTTAAGTGAAAGTAAGAAAAGTGTAACTTGGTCAAGACAGGAGGGAAGATTTACCTTTAGTTGCCAATGGCCAAATAGCCGATGTGAAGTGTGTGTCTGTATCTGTTTGTGTCTGTGTTTATCTGTGTTGAAAGTGGCCCTCAAGCTAATCATATAATATTTGTAAATTGACTATCAATCAGGTGGATCATAAAGGGAGGTAATTAATAAATAAATATATAGTTAACATTTCTGCCACAAAAATAGCCGTTTCAGTTGTTTACGGGTGTATTGACACTATAATTCGGATACATTATATTCGAACATGAAGAAAGAGGAGGAGCAAGAAATGAAGTTACGCGAAGAAATGGAGGTTGTAGAACTGAAGAAAAGGAAGTCTAGAGCAAAAGCAAACTATACAATGTACATAAACTGCTATATATGAAGTTCAGTAGACATAATTAGAGAGTCAGTTTCCAAAGTTGAGTCAGGTACAGAAGTAAGGAACAATTTATTAGACTGTTTATACATTTCAAAAGAGTAGATAAATTAATAGATCTAGTGAAAGAGATAGAAACTGTTGAGCAACAATGTGATGAGACAATGAAAATATATTGAGCACATTTAAAAGGGACTGACACTACCATAAGTATAACAAGCACATGCAAGAGTACAGAACTAGGCAAAGGTATGTGAAAACAGCTGAAAAGAGTCTCTATACCCATTTTAATGGTGACTCAGGAAATATTGAAGCTTTAAAAGCAGCTCTCTATTCTTGTATAGATGAGGCACCAGCTACAGGAGAATATAAATTGCTACAAATAAAGCAGTACCTTCAAGGCCGTGCTCTTAAAGCCGTTAAAGACTTGGGGCACTCAGCTGCAGCCTATGAGGCAGCCAAGGAGAGATCGGAAAGTAAGTTTGGAGGAGAAAAGAGAAAAGTTGCAAGATATTTGGAAGACTTAGACAATTATAGCCCAATGAAAGATGAAAAGAGCCAAAGTTTAGAAAAGTGTGCAGACTTGTCAGACATTGCTGTAGTCAACGTATAATTAGGAAGTGTGAGGATCTGAAAGATGGTGCATTGTACATAAGAATACAAAAGAAACGTACTACGAAAATACTCACACAATATCATAGGTGACAACAAATGTCCATACCCACACTTGCTGTGGCATTGAAAGCAAAGACAAAAAGAGAGTCATAGGGTTAAATACCGTGCCAGTATTTGTTAGAAATGGGGAGAAGAAATTAAAAAAATAATTGTCTATTAGATGGTGGAAGTACACAAACATATTTAAATATGAGTGTAGCAAATGAATAAGTTTTTTTTTCAACAAGGCAGTTCTTAGAAGATTGTGGTAAATGTCTTGAATGGGAGACATGAAGTCATAGAATCAAATGAAGTACACTTTGGGTTAAAAAGTACTGAATGGAATTCCTGACAAAACAGAAGTGAGAGGTTTGCAAACAAAATGCAGCAAAGTAAAGAAACATAAGTTGAGATGAAAGGGAAAATGAGCACTAGTAGGTTTCTAACTTTGAATGTAAGTGATGCAGATAATGAAAAAAAGATTAAGCACATAACGTTATTCAAGCTGCAAAAAACTGGTACGCGTCAGTGATTGGGTTTATAGGGTTATCCTCAATTGTCAGTTATCAGTCAGAGAAAGAAGTTTGAAAGCTGAGCTGCAAGTAGAAGAGATATCGTCAACAGAAGCATGAATCATAAGTAATGCTCTTCAGATGGTGACTAACATTCCAAGGACAAGTAAACTAGTATCGCTTAGTCCCAAGTTGAATGATGAAGGGGTCATGCGAAGTGACCGTAGACTGAAATACATTCAATATATGTTGTATGGTTCACAATATCCTATCATACTGCCAAGGAGAAACTGGGCAACCTAATTAAATTTTCGACATTTCCGTGTAATGGGAATGCATTGTGGAACAAATTAGACATTAGCAAGGTATCAGCAAACTACTGGGTAATCAGTGGACGTGGAGAAATAAGGGCAGTTGAACGTTAATGTAAAGAATGTAGACGCATAAAAGCAAAGTCAACACAACAGATTATTGGACCACTACCAGACTGTAGACTGTACAAATCTTCGGGCTTTTAACTAAACAGCAGTTGATTTTGCAGGGTAGTTTATGACTAATCAAGGACGTCGCAGAGCAAGAATAAAGAACTATATGTGTATATATGTTTATGTGTATGTTTACATGTCTGGTTCGCAGAGCTGTACACCTGAAAATGGCTTATGTATTAGACACAGATTCGTTTATGAACGCATTTTACAGATTTGTAAGTCGGAGGGGTGCACTAGAACTTGTATTGTCTGACAATGGTACAAACTTTGTAGGGGCTGTAAAAGAACTCAAGGACCTATATGCTCTGTTAGATAAAGATAACGTGACAAGGGTTTCTGCAATTCAAGGCACCAAGTGGAAATTCAATCCGCCATTAGCTCCGAATTTTGATAGAGTACATAAATCCATTATCAAAAGTGCTAAACGAGCATTATTTGTCATTCAAGGTTCAGCAGATGTAAATGATGAAGAACTGCAGACTGCCTTTATTGGTGCAGAAGGTTTAATCAACATTAGACCGCTAACCTATCAGAGTTCGAACCCTTCAGATCAGTGCGTGCTGACACCAAATCATTTTCTGCCTGGGCAAGTTGGTGGTCAGTTTGCTCCAGAAAAGGTTGACACAACAACATTTGACATTCGAAAGAGATGGCGTTTGGTTCAAGAATTATTGAACATTTTCTAGAAACGGTGGTTCCAGGAATATCTATCGATATCTATTTCATTAGTTTAGCATTATACAGTGAAATGTACTTAACATTTAAAACATCATTATTGTAAAATTGTATTAATTGTTGTTAAACATGTAATTAACAAATGGCAGTATGAACATTTAAATGATTGTTAAATGAGATTTGTGAAAGGTAGCATCACATAGTCAGAGTTAAAAAGTGTTTCTCAATGGTTATTTAGATAACAAAAATACTGCTTTTGAGAATAGACAAACCATTTGTTAATGTAATAGTATCAAATGATGGTAGTTGTGACTGGTACAATAATGATGATGAGAAGCTGCAGGTATTTCCAAACTATATGTTCAAACTCTATGTCCAAACGTTTATCCAAACTTTTATCCACACTTCCTTTAAATCGGCAAACAAGCCCTTACATATATCCAAAGTTTTTCTAGAATATTCACGAAACCTAAAACATTCTCGAAACCCAGTTAAAAATAAACAAATCAACTTTCTAGCATGATTCCTTTTCTTTGTAGCAGTTACGCGAATGGTACGTCATCAACACCACAACGGTAAACAATCGGACTAGCGTAACCTTAAACGCTGGTGTACTACTGTACATAACAATATATATATATATATATATATATATATATATATATATATATATATATATATATATATATATATATATATATATATATATATATATATATATATATATATATATAAATCATTGTGTACGTTTTCGATGACATTATTATCCCCAAATGCTCCCCAGGCCTCAGATGAGTATGTTAATATTGGCGTTAGTGTGTGATCAAATAATGACAAGACTAAATCTTTAGAAAGAGAAATTTCCAGATTTAGACAGGTAAGTGCCAAGGTATTTGTAAAGTTTGTTCTAGATCAGAGTTGCCTATTTTGAATTAACATTGTTGCATGTTTCTTGCTCCAAATATTTGGACTTTAGTTTCGGAAATGTTTACATTTAATTTCCAGTCATCCCAATAGTCAATGAAATCATTGAAACATCTGTGTAGTGAGGTGGCATCTTCAGCCAATAACATTGCATCATCAGCACAGTGTAAGATAAGTATTTCTAAAGTTGACAGCACAGTATTTGATAGAGTGCTGAAATTGATTTCATTATTTTATTTACTTGTAAGAGAATCTTCCAGGTCGTTAAGAAGAAAAGTGAAAAGCCCAGGATTTCGCCTTGTCTCACGCCTATTGAGCAGTCAAATAAAGCAGATTTGTTAGAAGTGGTTTGAGCCCCAGGTCGATATTGTATGGTGTTTGATTACTCAATTTTTCGATTAATGCATTATTAGTTATATAGTTGTTTGGTGAAGTTTGCAGACATGATTTGATATTAGAGTACATATTATGAACAACCTTAACAAAATTTCCACTTATGTTTTTTCTGAGGAGTTTCTGCCATAACCCATATCGCCACACTGAGTCAAACGCTTTAGAGAAGTCAATGTAGCAAGAAAGTAGTTTCTTTTAAAAATGTCTCAGAATTTTAATAATTGAATTTAATGTGAATATATGGTCTGTTGTTGAATAATGCTGTCTAAAGCCTGCTTGATTTTCACGAAGAATTGCATTTTCTTGAAGGAAATTATTCAGTCTTTCCTTCACATGAAAGAAAGAGTTATGGGCCTGTAATTATCTGGATCTTTGCAATCTTCTTTATTCTTGTATATTGGAATGATTATGCCTTCTGACCATTTTGCTGGGATTATTTTAGAATTTAAAATTAAGTTTAACAGCCTGACATATATTATTGGCATCATTACTGTCTTGGTGCTTTTAATGTATTCATTTAATATACCTTCTTTTCCTGGTGATTTGTTATTTTGAAGATTTTCAATAAATTTAAGTGTTTCTTCCTCTGTAAATTGCGAATTTAAAGAGCTATTGTCATTTTTTGTTATATTGTTAATATCAATATTCTTGTCATTGTCATGATTATTAGTATTTAGGTCTTACAAATGATTATACAAAGCCTGCAGGTCAGGATGTCCTACTGTAGTTTTACTTTTAGTTCTGTTTAATATTTTCCAGTCGTCTTTGTGCCTTTTGCTATAAAGTAATCGTAATTTGGTTTCATTTTCTTTATTATATTTATTTATGTTATTATTCATGGTTGCTTTAAAGGCTTTTGCTGCATTTGTCATATGTGTTTTGTTTGTTTGCACATGGGTGTTTGTAATATTTTTTCTGGCCTTGTTGTATGATTCCTTGGCCTTATTGCACTCGTGGCAATTCCATTTGTGTTTATTGCTTTTTGTTTGTTTGTTTGTTTATTGGGTTTATCGTCCCACCAGCAGTATTTCAGTAATCTGAAGACGGTGTCCTCTTGAAGCAGATATAGTGCTGCCTTCACTGTGTATAGCATGCCGTTAACACCTGGCATGATATCAAACCCAGTCACATTATCCTGACACCAGGGCAACCAGTCGTGGAACTACCCTTATAATTGCTTGAGCGTTAGCAAGGGAGCTATACCACTACCATTTTAAACGACTTTGGTATGTCGCAGCCCGGGATCGAACCCGGGGCCTCCCGTACCTGGAGCCGACGCTCTACCGATTGCGCTACCAGGTGCGGTGTTTATTGCTTTTAACTGGCTGGTGCCTTTTTGTATTAGTGAATGATTGGTGGGCACTATTTTTATATATTGATGTTATATATTGATACTAAGTTCATTGTTATTTCATCCATTAAGGCTTGCGTTGTTTTAACCACTACGACTTAAAGCATGACTAGTGGTCTAGTGTATCAGTGTTTTGTACAAAGGTATCTTGTGAATGTGCCCATAGTCTGTTGGTTTGGCTTTAATTTGGAGTTTTTTTTGTTTTTGCTTTTTGTGAGATAATTGATATCACAATGAAGTACTGAGTGACCATCAGAGAACAAGGCATCTAACTTTTTAAGTTCAAAGTTAGCAATTAATTTAAGGCGTTAATGATTGAAATGTAATAACCCAGTACAAATGTATGTCTGAATGTAAAAGTACTAGAGATATTGTGTTTAAATCTTCCATTCACTATAGTCAGATTATTAATCTTGCACGTATTAAGTAGCCTGTGACCATTGTTATTCGCCTTTCTATCCATTGATTTTCTGTCTAAAGGTATTTTTTTTTGCTGTAGTATTAACTTTTGGTCCAAAGGAGTCTGGGTATCAGAATCAAGTTCAAATTGAACATAAATTAAACCATCATTCTCTGTGTAATCAGGCAGTAATGCTGTCGGGGCATTAAAATCTCCACATAAAAACCATTTCCCCGTAATCACATGACATTTGGCTTATTTCATTTTCAAAAAGATCAGTATTATTATCAAATCTAGATTGTGCTGTGGGCACATATAGCGCACTATATATATATTTATTTTATTTATTTATATATAAACATGTATTAACATATTAACATATAAAACAATGATCATGTTAACTGATGATATACAAAATAGCATTTGGTTTAATGAGCGTCATTACAGATAGCTCAGAGTGAGACCACACATTCCGCGATAAACAGGTGTGGCACAGGTTTCCAGAGTAAAATTCTCTGTTTTTCCTGGGCGAGTCTTATCGCAGTTGAGTATTATCTGTTGTGGAGAAAATATGTTTTTAAAACTATATACATGTATACCAATTGTTTTAATGCCCAAATTGACATCTACGACTCGTATTTGCAAATAAATACGTCACGTCTGGTCACACAAATATCTTCTTGTCATTTATATTTTGTTCGATATGCCAATAGCATAGCATAGACGTATAAAGCTCAACGAAGCGTAACCAGTCATCATCTGCCAGTAAACCTATCCTTACTTTCACATGTACCTGTACCCATGCAATAGATGCATGCTCATATATGCAGGAGTAGTTGTCATAAAAATGGTAAAGCGGTGAATTCAGATTTTTCCATATATGTGTATATTGTAAACTAGGTTTTCAAATTAATGATGTGTGGTTTCGGTCTGAAAATTTCAGAACATTTGAATAATGCGACAATAAGTACCAGGTGTATATTACCTATCACAGGCGTATTTTTAAAAAGATACAGGTAGATTTAAAAAAAAAAAAAACACGTAAGATTTCTGATTTTGATTGTTTCATTTAACAATATTGAAAAAATATAATCATAGTAACACTGATATTAACAAATAGTGTGTAGCCGATTTAGAACTGCTTTATATTCCAAACCGATGTTTATTATGAGCCACGTGACCCAAAGTACATAAAACCTCGATAGAGATTATAGTTATTGAAACTTCGTCAATGTTGGGCTTAGCAAATGTTTCAAACAGCACTGTATTGAATTGTTGCAATTGGTCTGAGTTGAGCAGTACAACAGCAGAAATAATATGACTGAATCAGACATTGTTAAAAGATGCGAGTGTATGTAGAAATAAAGTAGACAGTGTGTTTGTAATGGTTTTGAAAATGGCTATGGGAGTTGTGTAAGATGCCGGACGGTCAGAAGCGGTTAAAATCAGCTACAGAGGATTGGCAGACATGGATACGGTAGATTTATTGAAAAACAACATATTGACAGTTGAATATATTTAACGGTAATGTTTACTGAAACGTTGATATTGACGGTTGGATATAATCGACGGTTGGATATAATCGACGACCTGATTGTATTGACACTACCTGCTAACAGATGTAGGCAATCAACAGTCTAGTTGTAGGTGTCATGTGAAAAAATCTAATTTGTAAGTGGAAGAATAAAAGTCAATTAAAAGTCATTTTAGGAAAATTTTGATGCAAAGTCGCTGGAAAATAATGTAACACTAATCTGCTGGAAACAAAAAAACCGCATTAAACAAAAGCAATTGTTTTCGCAATGCAGTTGCATAATTATATGAATCTTAATTTTCACATGTTTATGACTAATAATCGTATACCTCGGACCAACAGTTACATTATTAACCCATCATCCAAATCAACCATTCATAAACTGTGCTTTAATGCACAATAATTTACTCTTTAGTACTTAAGAAGTTTTCCCCAACTGTTTGGTCTATGCTATTCTTTGTATTTTTGGTCATTACAATGTTGATTCGACACGTTATTCTTTCTTCTTTTATGCTCACTTACTTTATCCAATTATTCCAGGTATGTTCTTCAGGGCGTATTTAAATTCATATTACTGGTCAGTAAATGCAGACATATGTATATGTATACATTTAAATCGTATCCTCCCTGTAATCTATAGCACATCAATTTCAGCCGGAAAAAATATTGAACTAGGTATTTATCGCTCTATTCAGATTTGGCACATTGTACATTAGCACTGTGTGGCCGAGGTCACATGAGAGTCTGGAAATTCAAAATTGATGGAAAAAGCCCAAATACAATTAAGTATGCGTGGGACTTATCGTGTGTACCAATTGCAAACTGTCAGCCCATTTCTCTGTAAGTGGCATGCACTAATTACATAGTAACCATAAACATTAAAACCAGTTTAAATCCTAACAAAACTTGAATGTCGAAAAAAATTACAAATCTGTCGTTTTGATTGTTTCTGTAAAAGTCTGGTGATAATGAGTCTGACCTTGCAGAGGAATTAGGGAAGTCATTGAAATATAAACACGAAGGAGCTACGATCTGAGGCTTCCAAGGCGCCATAGACAGCATGCGCTTTAAACAAGAAGATGTTTATTCAAGAAACTAAGCACCCGACTTTCACTGCCGATTTATGACATTAATTTACATTTGACAGTAACAAACCATAACTCTGATGGGAAGTAGAGTAATTGCTAGTTTGTTTTCCGGGTGTTCTGCTACATCTGTATTTACAAGCTGTATTGCTAACAGCGGTATACTCAGTTCCCTTTGTTAAACACTATTTCGCAAAACAGCTGCGAAAGCCTATAAATCCCAGCTACTTTTTATAATTGCACGCTATACATTATTGTTGCAAAAAAAACATTATTAAAAACGAAATACTCGGTTCTTTTCTCTGGCAAAGGTCTCACAGAACAAGTGCAAATTCCTATTTTTGCCAGCTACATTATCGTAGCATCGCGCTCCAGAATCAACAATTGAAATGATATAAATAAGCTTTTAATTGTGATTTTTGTCACTGTTCTTACATGTACGTTTATTTTAAGTGATAGTTAATTAAGAAACAAAACAAAAACAACAAAAACAAACAAAACAACAACAACAACAAGCAAACAAATAACAACAAAATTCAGCAACAAAACCCCACAAAAAGACCATTATAGATACATAACAACATAATTTTACTTCTGAAGTAGCAAAAACAATACCGTTAACAAAATACGATCGTTTCTTAAAGCTTTGATGTCACCCCGTAGACATTAAAAAAAAAAAAACATTTCGAAAATCGCTCTTAGAGGCTCCGGGTTCAATCCCAGGCCGTGACATACTGTAACCCAGTGGTTTTTATAAGGTTCGTTTGATAGTGAGGACGAATGTGGTGTTTTAAATATTCAATGACCCGTCTTGTTCTATTTATAGGACCGCGCGCTTTTGGTCATGTGACTAGTATTTTTTCTTAGTCTTGTTTGAGTTTCTATTGGGAATGGTTAGGCATTTTTAGTTTTAGTTATTCTTTAGTTATTATTAAAGTTTTAAGGGTGCTCAGCCATTGTAAGAGGTGAGTGGTGTTCGGTCTGTCAACATGTATTGTTGTTGTGGTTGCAAATGAGTAACACGTTATTTGAGTTATTGTCTTTATTAATTTGACATGGTTGAATTAAAGATATCTGCCTGTATTGTGTACTATGATATGACTGTAAGGGTCTTTGGTTCTATCACCACTTCTTTTTGGAATGCTCACACATCCTTTTACTTACAGCATGTAATCCAGCACTACACCGAAGTGGGAGACTGAGGAGACTGTGTGGTTAGAAAGAGTCTGATCCACAACTGGCATGTAATTGTAATACATATATGTACATGTTTATTTACTGTTTAATTATTAGATTTATAAATGAATAATGATTTTATATATTTCAATTATTGCACTGTTATCTTGGCCACTGATCTTAAGATATAATTCATGTTGATTTTATATATGGTTTGTCTGCAGAGAGATATCCATTAAATGGATATATTATTTGCATATAAATATTTGATTCTATAATAGGTGCAATTGTATTATGTAAACTTATGTAGTTGTATGAATGATGTTAGTCCTGCTATGCATTTTTATTGTTTATTGGTTTATTTGCAGGGCTCGAGCTAGAGTAAGATAAGACCAGGATACAGCCATAAGACTGGATTATCATTTATAGTCATGTTTTGAATAAACTAAATCTATGTAATTAAACACCACCTCATCTGTTTTATTCGAATCCCATCCTGGACTTTATTATTTTTAAAGCCAGGATACAATACCAAAATCGTTAAAAATTGTAATGGTATAACTCCATTGCTAACGCTTAAGCAAATATAAGGGTAGTTCCATGACTGGTTGGCTTGATGTCAGGATATTGTGGCTGGGTGTGGTATCATGCCAAATATTCACGGCATGCTACAAACAGTGAAGGCAGCACTATATCTGCTTCAAGTGGACACCGTCTCCAGATAACTGAAATATCGTTTGTTAGACAATAAACATAAACATTTCTGTCATGTTTGGCATGTGACATATGATTAAGTTGTGATTTCAACCCTTATTAAAATGGTGCATATTTAAAGAGTTAATAATGATTTTTTAATTTGAAATTAAAATGTATTCCAATGTGTCAACACAAGACTAAACAAATAGTCTATATGAAAACTCTCAAAGGTAATACAGCCATGACACTTTTTTATTATTTACAGTTTTGATGCAGATTTGCTAACATATGTGTCACTCCTACATGTACTTTAATAGCAACGTTTGGTGTTAAAATACTGTCCATTATATATCCCTATATGCAATTTTATATTAATTAGATTAAGGTTATACATTTATAACAAAAAATCTTTTGTTGTTTTCCAATTTGTTTATAGTTTGCATAATTGCTCAGTTTTCATTTTGTAGCTATGATGGTTGTTACTAGAGATATATCTATTACAGATAGCTTCAAAGTGCTTATTTCTTTGTTAAGTAGGGTTCCTTGTATACTTTGAACACTTTTTTGCCTTTCATACCTCTTACATTTATGCATGCAGCAACAATTGCAACATTTTGAATACATATACAGCTTTAGGTTAAACCACAACCAGTGTAAAGTTTGTAGACAAGAGATTGTAGACATTTTCAGTAGATGAAATAATTATATGATTTTACATACATGTATATCTAACCTTCAAGCCAGTTGGTTAAAAGTTTTGTTACGGGACGGGTATTTTTAAAAACTCTTATAATGTTTCTGTTTTAGATGCATACATTAATCTGGTTGCGCTTTGAACCCCCAGTTGCAGTGAAAGTTATAGACTGTTGTTTTGCAATACACAACATGGCTGTTAACAGAAAACAAGCAAGTGCTAGACATGACTGGTATTGAAGTTGATGGCCAGAACCTTGTTGTTAAAATTGAAGACAGACCAGGCAATGATGTCAGAAATCGTATTGCTCTTCGATTTTAAGTATTTGTTGTTACCTCACCTGAGCTTGATGCTCAGCTTGAGATATTGTGATCAACTACCATAATACTTCACTTGTCTTGTCAATATTCTTTTAATTACATATTATTTCTGTATGGCTATGAAGGAAAAAAACTATTGTCAAAAACTACCAGAGATAGAGCCTTAATATTTGGAATGCATGTTACCTGGTTGGCCCTGTATCAAGATTTTTAAAAGAATTTTGATTTGTTGTAAAACATGCCTGCCAGGGAGGTGGACATTTTACTCATATAGTTATTATGTTAAAAAATAAACTGATCAATCAAACTTATCTAGTGCACACGAATTTCAATATTGCTAATATTCCTAGCTAATTTTGTTTGAATGTCTATTGCAATAATTTCATACACACAAAACAAATGACAAATTTAATTTAAATGAAAGAAGGAGAGCTATTAATATAGAGCTTCTTCAGTTAACTTAACAAACCTTTAAAGGTGGTATTCGACAGTTTGCCTACATCAAATACATATAATAAATACATATACAAATATCAAACCACTACTGTGGAAAGTTTAGGCTTAATCTTTGTATAAACCCATACTGTAGTGTTTACAAATACAATTTTGAACACTAACTGAAGAACAAATAGTGAAAGGAAATCACTCTGAATGTGTATTCTTTCCAACTATATAAAAAAACAAATAGTGGTGCCTGCTAAAACAGATATTGACGTCATTGCGGATTATCCGGATGACTGTATAACATGATCTCAAAAGTAAGTGGTCACGTGGTTTTCAAAGTTTAAAAAATATCTCTTTGTGTACCTTGACTCGGAAATAGGAAATACCTATTTGCAAAGATGAGTTGCGATGTTTTCTTGAATGTTCACACAGATCTAGGACAGCAATAAACAACATTCGTAAGGACCCTTTTATGTAACAATGATTTATTTGAGAAAAGAAATTTTGGTCCAAACTGTCGGATACCTCCTTTAATAAAAGATTTTTTTTAATTTACAAATAAATACAGCGTTCATAACATTTATTTTGGTGCTAAATAAGTCTACTATTGTCTGTAGAGTTTTCTGCTGACTTAGCTGAACTGAAAGGATTGTTCAGCAAAAATAACAATACAAACGGCACCTTTCAGGTTTTTTTTGTTATGTCATTTTTAGCTAAAAATTTGAAGTTTATATTTAAGAACTTTATATTGGTTATACCTATAAGGGATTAAATAGAATTATTACCTGCATTTATTTCAATTTGGAAACCAACACCACCAGGAATTCTCTCACTTTGTGCTTTGTGAACTGCTGCTAGCGCCTGAAAAACTGAGACTTATAATGTAAAGATAGACACTAATACATGTATATTGCCGGGTTGCATAGTTTAATGAGTTGTTACCAAGAGGGGCTGGGTTCTATACCTTGTGGCTATTGTATACTCTTGAAATACTACACACAAAATATATTAACATAATAAATGTATATATATTCGAAAGAAATAAACACACCTAAAACGTCAATGTACACATAGCTGATAAAACTTTAAAATCATGAAATGAATCTTTATCAAAATTTCTTCCAACAATCTTTGCCAGTTCTAACACTGGTTGGTTGCAAGACTGCATTGACACTAAACATTAAAGAAAGAGAAGTTGTTTAAATGATAAGGCCTAATTTTATATTTAAAATGTTTTTATTGTTGGTCATAGACCCTGCAATATACTTTAAGCGTTTATTTTTTAATAATGCCCCTTTTATAAATATAAAAAAATATTATAAAATAGATATAATAAGGGTAATTCTAATCAAAACCTTGCAATTTTGTTAATAATGTAGATATACATGTATACTATCTAACGGAAGGTAATTATTACCTGTCAGCAACGCAGTCCCAAGCGGCGTTAAGAACTGACTGGTTGTGGTTTCCTTTAAAGCTACACAGCAGCACAAATCTTATGTCTACCCCTTTTACCAAAGCATCCAGCTCGCCCATGTTCCAATTGCTCTTTCGGTTTCCGCTCATTTTTGTTCAATAATCAATAAACGCGTCTGTTGGCGCGGACCCTAAAGAACTCACGTAGTTACGCTACTTTTTGGACATACTGTTGAAGAGTATCTCGTATGATCGATTCGCCACCAATCGCTCTTAGGGCAGTTTGTTGAATCGTACTTAGGAGTGATTGTAAGGCAGAAATTTAAAAATGTTTTTCAATCGATCTTAAGATTTATGATGAAACGCGCCCTTGGTATTATCTGAAAGATCAAAATATCTTCAATTATATTCAATTTGAAAGTAATTTTGATTTTATTGATCAAATTAGCTTAATTATGATCATTTTAGTGAAATTACCATTACACCAAAAAGTGGCAACACGACATAAAACAAAGGCATATGGACCGTTTGGTTTACGAATTCCAGAAATCATACACTCATGATATCTGAATTTAAATAAAAAATGAAAAAATAATGACTTGGAATTTCCATCATGGCAACTGAAAATTCCCGCTGTTGATTTAACTCTCTGTACAAATAATAAGTAGAAAAAAGGCCCTCCCGTACTTTGATCAAACTTTACCGAACTGCGCGACAAGAAATACGCTAACTAGCTCCAAATATATACTGATGTCACAAAAGCAGATTCATATGTCGGCTGTGCTTCCGTAAGTAAAATTCATTGTTTTAAACAAAAGTAACCACCCGACTTTTTTTACAGCCGAAATTCAGACTGTCAAGCTTTCTCTTGACTACATTTGTAGTGTTTACTGACTCTTTGTCGGTATTACAGTATATCAAAATATTTTTTTCCACCCCCCTCATTGCAGAATTACTTTTAAAAATTAATGAAGTTTGTCTTAATAGGAATATTGTTTTCTGTTGTCTACCTAGTCATGTAGGCATGTGAGGAAACGAGGATGCAGATAAAAGTGAAAAATCTGCTTCAGTCCTTACTGAGACACATCTTTGCATCCCACACACAGATTTAAACCACTTACCAATCGATATATTTTAACCAAATGGCAAACAAGTTGGGACACTATTAATTATAACAAATTACACGTAATTAAACATAACGTCGTTGCCAATATCTCTACTTGCAGAGAAAGTAGGCGGGAAGACCCGCTCTTACCTGCTGTCGCATTGGCCATACTAGATTAACTTATTCATATCTTTTGAAAAGGAAAGTTCAACCTGAATACGTTCATTGCCAGGAACCTCTTACAGATAATCATATTTTATTACATTATATTGACACAGACCATATTCGGTCTAAGTATCTTAAAGTCAATAACATACACAAACTATTTATGGCATTCTCCGATGCCAAGCTTGTTTGCATACGAGATTGGTATTCTTAATAGGTTATACATTTTAAGCTGTTCATTATGGTTACGTTATACAATTAACTGATTAGTATGTTAACATGTTTTCACTTATAATTCACATTTTAAACCTGATAGATTTTTATTTCTACTCACGTAGTTTAGTTTAACCTGATATTCTATTGTCGTCGTTAAACTTCAATGTATGTTGCGCCGTGTAACCTATCGAGTGTCGGTGAGCCGTAAAACCCAAAATACAAAATACAATTACTAAATGACTATAATTTGGTTATTTTGACAGGTAAAATAAAAAAAATGTTTGTAATTTTTTAGTATATTTTGATGTTTAAGAGAATACACAATATTAAAAGTTAAACTGTTTGTGAATGCGCTGAAACCATTCTAAATTTCTCATGACAAGTAGGAAGGTAGGTAGGTAGTGTGTGTGAATGGGTATATAGGTAGGTAGGTGGGTGGGTGGGTATATATGTAGGTAGGTAGGAAGGTAGGTAGGTAGGTAGGTAGGCAGGCAGGCAGACAGACAGACAGACAGACAGACAGACAGATAGATAGATAGATCCTTGAGAAGCCTTGTCATTTTTACATTAATGACCCTTAGTTATGAATATCATACACTGTTTTGAAATTGCTTTCAAAGAAATTGACTGTAAATAGAAATAAATAATCGCTTTGCCATGTTTTATTTTATAAACACTAAGATGGTAGAGCTGGGCCGAGTGATGATAATGGGCCCGTTGGCAAAACATGAATGCTAGCTCATTTAGTAAGTTGGGTTAAGGCCTCTTTCTTTCAGATTGAACACAACGATTTGTTAAAATTATCAAATAAACAGCTCGGCCGTCGGTATTGTGTACTATTCTATTCGAAACTCAAGAAATTAAAGATTTTAAAGACAAAAATGCCACATTGAATGCTTTATGTAAATGCATTGATACTTCTAGTGACAAGTGTGTTACAGATACAGAATGCACTACATCTTATACTTAAATAAACATCTGATGTAACGAAGCATCAACTTGTGTTTCATATTAATGCAATACAGCAGCACATCGTGTTATGAATGTGTGAACTGACATATCAATGCAAGGAAATTTTCCCTGATTTATTTAATTAACATTGGATGGCAAGACACGTAATTCAGTCCTACAAGCCTATTGAATTCCTTTGGACAAAAATGAAACTGCGCGACATTCATAAGGCTTTAATTACTAACCTGATACTGCCATGAAGCTTGAAACGTTGAAAGACGATTTTGTAACTTTCTCTTATAGACCAGAAATTCAAGAATATGATACGAATACGATTTCAAACAAATAACAATGTTTCAGAGATAAATGTATATTTTTAGTTTATAATAATGCAATATGTGGCATTTCTGTCTTTAAAATCTTTAATCAAAATAAATAAATAATAAGATTAAAGCAACAAACAAGTTGTACCCTCGTCTGAATTAAATGAAATAATGCAGAAAAAGATTACCAAAGAACACAACAGTAAATGTTGTTACAGAGTAAGATATATACAGTTGACAGAAAATCTGTTCTTTTAATCTAGTAATATTCAAAACAATATCATTCTCCTGAGCAGAAGCGCCACTCTTCTTTTTAACATTTAAATAATAGCATGTGTAATTTACCAACGTTTATTATCAACTGTTTTCTTCAGATTGTGCTTTGCTGCTTTGTAACGTCTGCTGAACACGAACGGAGTTCTCCATTATTTAAAGTTCTACTTTATCACAATACAGATAGGCTAGAATTATCAGTTAAATCAGCAATGATTTATTATGTTTTTATATAATCGTTTTAATACCAATATGCGCAGATGAACTAAGCAATCCTGCTTATTGTATTCTTCTAATCAATTTTTATGTAGCCAAAAGCCCACGTGTCTGAGTGGTAAAATAACTTCCAGGTTAACTAGTTACCGACATAGTTGCCTATACATGTATGTATACCCGAACATATTGTAAGGACAATCAATGTCGATACTCTCTGATTCAATCATACGTGAGAAAGAAACATATATACAGCCTGTAAAATGAATGCGAAAAGAACATTTTAAATCTGTATTTATCATTGTATAACTCACAATATCAATAGATAAAACTGAAATACGATAATTAAGATTTTTCCGAAGCTTTGGCCGAACATAGTTGTACCTGTTGTTGTTGCATCGACTTAATCACATACACCAATATACTCTATTTCAATAATATGTGGGTATTAATACAAAATTAATACATACATTCATACATAATTAATTGGCAAATCAACATGTAAGTCTTTGGCCTTTCACAAAATAGAGATCATGGCAAAAACGCAGATACAAGTATAACACATATAACATAGAACAGAAATTAAAGAAAATAAACAATGACAATAGAAATAGTTATTAATGACAAGGTATTATTAGACTTTCACCAAAACACGTCAGAAAATTAATAAAAAATAATTTGCAACGTTTACTATCAAAGATATATTTGAGAAAATTATTTCTAATTTCAAAAGCATCTATTAAGAATCTTGACAAATTTAACAATTGTTCTTAATTCGTATGAGACATGATTTTTATAAATTAATTTATTTTAGGCCAAGGTGTATGGCCTAAATATTTAATTCAAATGTCATTATATTTGGGACAACACAGACAATTATACTTTGGTTAGATTTGTTTCATGTTGCATAGTTTACAGATTCTATTTTCAGGAGGAACGTTGTTGAACCTACTAGTTTCTATTTTTAAAACATGTGAGCTTAGTCTGAACCAACAAAGCTGCTAACGTAACTTTTCATTTTGAAAAAGTTTAAGATAATTCACAAAACTAAAATGAACTTTATTTTGAATAGTATAGACATCTTGGACTAGTTGAGATAGAAGCTCTCCATTATTGAATAATTATATTGGTCACGCAAAGTTTTTCTCAAAAGCATAAATGTGCAAAATACATGTGGAGGATGAGTTACTGTACGTAGGTATGAAAATTCTAGGTAATCAATGCAAGGTGTATCTTGGTTGACCAACAGCTAGATGAAACTAACTTATGCTGATCAACGTAACAAGAGTTTATATGGGATGTGTTTTCATGGTTGAGTATTTCTACCCAAAATGTTGTTGCCCTTTCCTTGCAAATAAGATTCGTGGGGAAACTCCCGAGTTCACCATAGCTCACAGAGGTTTTTGTCTGTAATTTCACTCCAGTTACATATTTACAAAAGCGAAGATGTATAGAGTCTATGTCTTTGCAACAATAAACTACCCATACTTCTGAATTATATAAGAGATTGGTGCAAACATACATGTAGTATCGTTATGGAGAATATTTTGACAAAATATTTATAATAGTTATATCTTTAATAATTAGCTACATCTTTTTCTATTACCTTTTGTGTATAGGGACAATTATGTCTCTAAGCCCTTGATTTAGGAAACGTGGCCTTGTCAAAGATAAATTAAATATCGTACATAGAAATGGCGATATAAAGTCCTTATCATCAATGAAAAAGCTATGCTTTCAATATTACTGCTCTTGTTTCGTTTCAGGCATGTTATCGCTTTCTGTATTTCAATTTCAGTAAACGGAATATCAAGCTAGTCTACATACAGTTTGTCGTTCCAAAAGGTGTTTTCATAGTGATTATGACAAAACCGAGACTCGGATCTATAACCCATATTAAAGAAATGTTCAAAACGTGTTTTTAGATCAATATCCGCATATCTGCGCATGCGTTGGATTATGGCGGCTGTCTAATTCTTTTTCGCAAATATCATTTGCAAAGAATTTTTTAAATTAAAAAAACTAAATTATTAAGGGTTTAGTAAATGATTCCTTATTCTTGTGAGCTAATGTGCAACTAGACTTGGTTTGATTTTCTTTTCTGTGTCTTTTGTATGTTTTTGGATGTCAGAAAGTTGTATGTTTGATGCCAGATTGAATGATCTAAAGGCGCCAAAAAGCGGACAAAGTCTGAAATTTCACCCAATATGGTAAGTGACTTAAATGACAAGAGATCGAATGGAACTAATAATGCTGACAATTCCTTTGCCAGCTAAATCAGATTTCATCACCGCAACCTAGCAACATACCCCAGCTGATTACCCCACCCACACTTTCGGCTACTATACCCCCACCCAACATCGGATCTCAACCTATGCCGCAGATTCAATCGACCATTGATGTTACATTTCAATCCATTACAATTGACAAGCTTAGTGCCCTGGAGCGGAGACTAGTAAAACTTGATAATATCGAGAAACAAATGTCTGATTTGTCACACAAAATGACATTTCTTGACACTCGAATCACACACTTAGAAAAAGCTAGCCGAGAAACAAACTCAAAACTGAACGACATTGAAGCAAGCAGAGAAGCAGACTCCAACATTTGTCATTCACATTGTTGATAAGCAAAAAAATAGATTCAGAAATGAAGGGTTATATGGATCGTCTAAACAAGATAACAACCGAATTTGACCGTATACGGAGGGTTCACGACCAACCAAGAGGAAGGGCTCATTGACCTCCAGACCTGATCTAAGAGGGACAACCTACTGTTTTTTTATTTTGCTGTAAAGATGCCTTCTGATGTCAGAAAAACTGAAAACTGTGGTAAAATTGTAATACCATTCTGTAGTGAAAAATTAAACTACCCGATGCGAGTACTAGTTGGCCAGTACTCACGCGACAGCACCCGTCCGATCGTTGTAAACTACACTCGCACAGAACACAAACTGCTTGTTAAAAAAACTTCGATGTCCGCGATGATGTTGTACCTGTGGCTGTTCAGCTCCCCGAAACCATCCTAGAATGAACGTCTCATACCAGCACTTAAAAAGGCCAGAGATGCAGGTGCACCCGCCTCACCGTTCTATGACATACTCTATACAAATTGCCGTATGTACACTACCGACACAGTAGCTAGCTCAGGATTTGATCTATACAACGTCACCCCGAAACAGTTATCGTTTCTTCTATGGAATATCCGGGGTATAAAATCAAAACTAACTGACAGTGACTTTATATCTTTTGTTTCTAAATATGATATCCTTATTTTCACAGAAACATGGAGCACAACTACATCCAACGTAAACACAGCAGGTTACACATCCATTGACTGTCCGAGACCACGTGCAACCGCACATGCCAAGCGTAATAGTGGCGGCGTGTGCGTGTACTATAAATCGGAGTACTCCAACATGAGTGAACTGGTTAGCTTGAATCAGAATGGTAGTGTTTGGTTTAAAATCAAATAGCATTGGGCGCATAATGCTGACAAATACGTTTGTCTATGTTATATTCCACCAGAAGACTATAAATTATATAGAAATGTTAACTCTTACCTATTTAGTTTTGCATTTTTCTATCGTTTGAGTACCGATATTAGAAAATACGTTGATTGTGGTGATATTTTCTTAACTGACGATTTTAACGCTAGAACTGGAAAAAGACCAGACTGTATTGACAATATTACGTAAAACCTGTTTGTCGAGCTACCGCCTAACAAGGTGGTAGTCTTACCATGCCGTTATACCCCTGACTTGCACGTGAATTATGATTGCGTCCAACATCTTTCCCCGTGTAACAGTCTTGCAATACAGAATGGCCGGCACGAACAGGACTGTGCAAGTTTACCTCTGTCTATAGTCCTCTGTTTCAAGCCTAATTGACTACGTTATTACTAACAAAAGCAAGTTTAATTCGGTTACACACATGCAAGAATATATGTTTGTTTGTTTGTTTATTGTGTTTATCGTCGCACCAACAGTATTTTCGTTATCTGGAGACGGTGTCCACTCGAAGCAGATATAGTGCTGCCTTCACTGTGTATAGCATGCCGTGAACACCTGGCATGATACCACACCCAGACACATTATCCTGACACCGGGCCGACCAGTCGTGGAACTACCCTTATATTTGCTTGAGCGTTAGCAAGGGAGCTATATCACTACCATTTTAACGACTTTGGTATGTCGCGGCCCGGGATCGAACCGGGGCCTCCCGTACCTGAAGCGGCGGTCTACCGATTGCGCTACCAGGTCCGGTCAAGAATATATGAGTATTGCAACATATACCAAACTTCGAAAAGGCACAGAACAAAGGTATTTCCCATGCAAGCCAAGCGAAAAGTAAGAACAACTTTGTGATGAGTCATTTAACGAAAAGAGCAAAACCCACAGTTACCGCCTTGGAACGGTCAGTCGGCAATATGGACCGACTGGGGTGTTTAAACCGGTTTTACAGAGCTTTAACCTCGCACTTCCTGACGAGTTTCTCAAACGCAAGCAATACAAAGAAAAACGATCTATTTGAATACAAAATGTCCAAGCGCTGATATTTTCTATAAGTTATGGCGAAAGTAGTGACGTCATTGAAAAATATTGTCCGCATAGTGTTTAGAGAAGAACATGGTATTATTTTGATTTGAAAATCTACACAAAAATGGTTGACTATAAATAAAATTAACTTTCTAAATCATGAACAAATATTACCATAGACGAATAAATTAGTGTAGCATTCAGTTCATGTAAAGATGGAATTGAAGAACCAAAGTCCAATGTCCATCAAAGGAAATACACGTAACAATTCTCATAGGATAAATTAAATGACAAGTTTTGGATACCACTGAATTTTCATATCTCTCTGAAATATAGTTTTTATGTGATACACAAAGCCTGATATAAATAGCAACAAAACTAATAAACCATACGTAAAAGTACAAAGGGATAGGGACAATCTCATACAATATACAAATTTATTAAGTGAATCAAAATCGTAATTCGAAGATATCATTTCTAAGTTGACCAGTAATGAAATAGATATCAACGACTGTATAAATTCTCAAGTTTGATACATAAATTTTCCATAACCTGCTTTGATAGAAAAACACGTCAAAAAAGAAACAATAAACAAAATTGAACTTCTCCATGGTTCGATAATAAATGTAAAAAAGCAAAAGAATGCATTTCTAAATCCCAAGAGAGTATTTAAGATGCAGCCTAGTAAAAGTAGCAAAATATTATTATTTTTTTAAAAATAAAACAAAAAAAAAAACAAAAAAAAAACACAACTGCAAAACAGAGATATGGACAAATTGTAGAAAAATAGATTAAAACATTTAAACAAAACCTCATAAAATAGATTAGGACATTTAATCAAAACCTTATAGAAGAGATTAGAACATTAAAGCAAAACCTTATAGAATAGATTAGGACATTTAATCAAAACCTTATAGAATAGATTAGAACATTAAAGCAAATCCTTATAGAATAAATTAGAAGATTTAAGCAAAACCTTATAGAATAGATTAGGATATCTAATCAAAACCTTATAGAATAGATTAGAACATTAAAGCAAAACCTCATGAAATAGATTAGGACATTTAATCAAAACCCTATAGGTAGATAAAATTTAAATATCTGTGAAAATTTTGATAGGACCTTTTCTTATTTACCTATTATAGAAGAGATTAGAACATTAAAGCAAAACCTCATAAAATAGATTAGAACATTTAAGCAAAACCTAATGGAATAGATTAGAACATTTAAGCAAAACCTAATGGAATAGATTAGAACATTTAAGCAAAGCCTCATAGAATAGATTTGCACATTTAAGCAATAACGTGTTCCATGTCTCCTCAAAGTCTCGAGATATCTGGATGACTCCAGACACAACGCCTGACATTGAAACATAGATGTTAACCCAAGGATTTTAGATCAACACTAAAATATGTTCATTATTTTCATTTAGTACCGTAATCATGGGTTTGACGTTTAGAGACAATTATGATAGATAGAAGTAGAGAAAACAATGTTTTGCCGTTTGATGCTGATTTTTTAATATGAATTATGGCGAAGATCGTGAACTTTTGTTCTTCAAGCATCCAACAAGCATCCAACATTAAAACGCTATCACCTTAACTTATACGACATTTTTACTGTCAAAGATTGAAAGGAATGGCATTTTCTAATGCTTCGTCAGAAACCTACACGAAAATATAAATATTAACAGTTAATATATATTTTTGCTTTACCTCACCGCAAATCTAAACAGTGAAAAGTAACGTCTATAGTAATACCTAATAATAAGAGCATCCCATACAAATAACAATTTGACCAATGAATAAGTTTGCAAGTGAAATGATACGTTAGCGACATGAAATACAATAACACACCTTAAATAATATAATAAACATAATAATCTAAAATAATAATCTTAAAATTTACGTGCTGGACAGTTCAACAGGAATAAGAAAGCATTGGCCAAGCAGAGAAAGTAAAACAATAATAAAATGCACAAAAAAACAACTATAGATATTGTGGATGTGTAAAGTTGATTTGAAAAAGTACAATACGATAGCACAAACAGTAGAAAAATAAAAAAATGATGCATATTTTGTCTCCACTTATTATCTTAATATTCACTTTAATGCGTGTACTAAGTTCAGTTGATATACTGAAGACACATTTGCGAACGGAAGCATGTTTGCTGAGGAGCGAGGTCACCAAAGTCAAGTTCTTGTGGTTTGTATGGAGACATATTAATCTTCAATCTATTCACTAGGATATATTAAGACATTTTAGGTCGGGAAACTCCATTTCCTTCGGAAAAAGTGAATGGTTTTGTATGTTCTGTATGTTCTATACAGTTGAACATGAAAACAGTAAACAAGTAGTATGGCACATTGTAATGTTCTCTCTCTCTCTCTCTCTCTCTCTCTCTCTCTCTCTCTCTCTCTCTCTCTCTCTCCCTCTCTCTCTGTGTGTTCTGGGTTTCATGAAACATCAAATATTGTTGCCTAAGTGCCTTTTATATGTACTAATTTTATCTAAGCGGTACACAATCCCTTTATATAATAACTTCAAACGCAAACAAAAAATGCATATACAATACCACACATTCCGAGTTCAGATCTACATGCGAATCAATAAACTTGAAACTAAAGCTTGCAGTTAAAGTTTAGGAAACGAAAATAAGAAAAACTTTAACGAGAATTACCACAGTTATGAAAATTGAACTACCACCCACTAGACAGAGTAATTTTAAAAGTAACAAAAACGCACACGTACATACACAACAGTTCCGCTTTGGATGATCACTCGGTAAAAAGACCGAATGAGCTTATTACAACATGAAAATAAGATTATGAAGATTTAAAAAAATATAAACCACTTTACAATTACGTTTGTATGTTTAAGACGCGTAAACCATTTAAGCATATCTGGATATAAATAAATAAATAAATAAATAAATAAATAAATAAATAAATAAATAAATAAATAAAAAAATAAATAAATTAACAATTACTCAAATATACAGATATTTTTCTGGTCTGGTCCCCGCAATTGTTTGTCTGCTTGAAATGGAGACTTAGAAGTGTAATATCATATGCCCGTCTTTTTGGCGTGTCTTTATTTATTTGTAAATATTCTACTTTATAAGAAGATGACTCCAAAGCTGTTTTTTGAAATAGCATGCAATACATATAATGGTGTTAGGTTCCTTTAAGTCTAGACACATAAACATATATGTGAGTTCGTCCGAATACTAAGTGGTATGTTTATCTATAGGCAACTAAAATTCCACAATACTTTCGTGAAGGTAACAATGTCATATGCATAGAGACTTTAACGATAACAGGTTGAACACGAAATGACAAAACACAATTCTTGGCGTCTAGTTTTATTAAAGCAAATACTTTATTTGCTTTGTGTAACCTGTCATCTAGTAGCTCTACAAATTCGTTACCTCTCCGACACTTTCTGCGTTATAATACGCTAGTTCAAAAAAATGTTTTTATGCGGACTGTTGTCGTTCACAAAAATCAATAGGCATTTATATAATAACCACCGATTGGAATCGAACATGTTCTTTTAATCATTAGTGTAAATTGTGTAATGGTACACAAATGTTCATATGTTGAACACAGAAAAGTTGCAAATCAATAAATTTAACTATTACGTGGCAGATCTGGCTATAAAGCAGTGATCGTTAACTTTTTAAGCGACTCATGCGGTTAAGCATTTTAATGCAATTTTATTTAACAAAATGCGTGTTCCATCCCGAACGACTTTTTGACTACCTTTAAGATTTTAACAGTATATACCAAAAATCTGTGACTTTTTCTTTAACGTTCATTTTCCCAGAGAACACATACGGTTCAACGAAGAAAAACAGTGAGTGCATGTCGTAAAAACAATATAAAAACGATCCACTGTTTCAACGGGAACGACGATTCTGCCATTTGTCACTGATTACATTTTGGATGGTTCACGAAACTTCTGTTTTGAACCTTGATTGCAGTTTATCCATTGGTTTATTTCCTGTCCGAGCGACGTTCACACATGTATGAGTATTCAGTATTCACTTATGGTATAGTTAAACTGCATTTTAATCAACATTTACCACTCTTAATGTTCTGTACAATCAGGACTAGGCGCCTTAATTATAAGTGGTGGTGATAGAAGCATAAATATAACTTATATAAGAGTTTAGTTTCATATTTTATTCAAATACAAAATTGAGAACGATTGATGTCCCACAGCGTGGCTGTATGACATGCACTTCTATTTCCCAGCATCTAGGTTGCTCTATTGTGAAGTGTATTTTATGAAATGGCAGATTTGTACCAAGTCTCATATTCATCTTTGTCATGATTTCGGTATGAATTTAGCTGCATAGAAATAGCTAAATTGCATTTTTAACAGTTACTCCTCTGTATATATTTCAGACTTGAATTGTCTGTGAATGAATTAGAATTATTATAGATACAATTTGTAATGTTTTCTGAAATTCACTGTTATCTGAAAACAACATCTGACAGTACAGTTCAATATTTAAAATGCATGGAGTTGTTTAGTGTCTTCTCGTAAAATGTTGATTTTATAAATTTGAAGTAGGATGCATCTTAGAAGAGCGAAATACGTTCAATTACTGCTTATAAACGGTTTCCACTATTGATTTTAAGTCAGACAGAATGGGTATTTGAGTATTGGCTATAACATTTCTGTGTATATTAATAATAGACGAATTCCAATATCTTAATCCGAGATAGTTGTGTTTATAAATACGGCGACTTAAAACCACTAGAATGTATTCATAATAACTTTTTACAATATAGACATTACTTCGTGTTTGTTATCTAAAAGGGCAAAAGCATAAATCCATACATGTATTTTGAAGCTGTTCATGTACACCGAAATATTGATATTTTCAACAACAAAAAATCAATAATGGGAACGGAATCGAAATTGAATTTTGTTTCCTAGAAGTGATTCTTCAAGTATGCAATATAAAATATATTCCTACATCATGAGTCCATTTACTAGGCAATTTATTTACAATATATAAAATGTTAACAATTAACAAATTATGCGACCTTGAGGAAGAGAATTACAAACAATATTGCATTTCCGTACCCTGTCGACTGCAGTCAAAAATCACACAGCCTAATGCTGAAAACAAATGGGACGTTTTCTGTGATCACATTCCCTAAGGAGGGATGGCAAATGTTAATTAAACGATAGCTTTTATAGAAAACAAATGAAATGAAAAATGAGACATCCTTTGAGAACTAAAGTTGCCAACCCTGAGGTTATATAGTCGTTAACACCAGAACCGGTCTGTTTTTAAGTTACTGGCTAATGCATACAAAAAATATTACCGCTCTTAAGCTTGTATCAAAACAGGTTCTTATTACACGCCCACAAGTTAAAAGAATGCTCTTCGATGCATTTGTCTGTTTTGTTTCAGAATTAACAATTACAAATTGAAAAAAACAACAACACACCATTTGATCATCTGGTGGTTGTTGTTATGAAAGTATCATTAAGTACAAATTAATTTTCAACATAATTTACGCGAGATTTAATAAACTGTCACTAAAGCAACAAATGTATGTGGATATAACTGATTACATAGACCCTCTCCTTGTATTGTTTGTATTTGTCTGCATATCGTTTCGAAGCAAACTGTCTGGAGCAGCGTGCAAACGTTTCAGACTTATATTTACAAAATAAGAAACACAAGCATTCTTTAGACAACATCAGACTGTGTTTCGGTAAAACATCTTAAACAGAATTGACACAAATAAGGAATTGTACGGATTTATTAAAATAATTATGTAACGGAGTTTCTATTTCAAATAAACTTGTGATTATTGCTGTAAACATTTCTTATAGCTATTCTATAACATGCAGTTTTGTATCCATTGAAAATGGTAAACACTGAAGCTACTTAAAAATTGCCACATGACATATCACAAGCAACGCCGCTTTAATCATTTGTTTATTCTATAATCTGGGCATTTGCCAAAAGCTGAAACATCCACATTTTAAAAATCTAAATCGGATATTGTGCCAAGATTCCAACCTTTCTTGTGCTGCTTGTCATAAATTTTATATGGCATTTCTCTTGTAATACCTTTGTTAGATTAACAACTTTTAAGAATAACAAAATTTAATTAGTAAAATAATGAATAAAATAATTGCAGATCAAAAAGCATTATTTTATGTTTTAACTTATTTTTTTTTATATTTTTGTAGTCATAAGAGTTGGGTGACGTATGACGATATATTACAACGTTTTCCATTTATGTATTTGGAATATCTTGACATGCGTTGTCAGATGTATTTGAAAGCAGTTCTTCAAAATTCTCGGTATCTGTATGATTGAATGTTTGACAATTCCACCGACAACACTGGAATAAAAAATATTTAAACGAGTACGAAATATTCAAATTAGTATTTACTTGTTTCAATTAACCAACAAGCCGGCTCTTGATTTGGTCGACATACCATGCAACAATGATGCGACCCTTACATTATAGTTGTATATTTAATGCATTATGTAATAGGTATATAATATTTACCGCACGCTTTTTGTGCTGTTCACTCTATGTGCCAGTTAATTCTTCATGCTTTTTGAAGTATTTGCACGGATACATACTTTGTAATAATATTCGTAATAACTTATTTGACGCGTTTGTTGGTTCAGGTTTTATGCTACCATTTTTAATTTACCTAAGTGACTTTGCTGGATTGATTGAATACTAAAACACAATAAATGTAATACTAATAAGCTATTGTAGTTAAATTATATACTTTTTATTAGTTCTCCGTCTCTTTAAGATACAATATCAGACTCATGAGTGTACACATAAATATATGGGTTTAAACATGTTCATATGATTTCACCTAAGAAACTGATTAATTACCAGGACTAATGCTTTGTGATTTTCTCCACGAGGGATAGTTACTTCTTCTGATAAAAAGTTTTACAAACTTAGATTTTGTCTCCTATTTGTGTTACTTAAGTGCAATTATCAGAACCACACAATAGAAGGCTACTCAATTTCGTTTTAACTTAATAGCATGATACGCAAAATAAATGTGACAATTAAACTCAAGCGTTTCGTTATTGTTTCAAACGATTAAATCTATTTGTCAATAAATCGGGTTTAACGTAAATATTTTAAAGCATTTTGTACAATAAAGGAGTTTAAAAATAAAAGCTATTCTCGAGATTACAGAGAAAATCGAATTTCCGATAAGAAATTTCTAAAGAAGGCGTCTAATATTTCAAGCTGAGAAGTCGATTGCTACATTTATTACTATTTACTTGTAAAACCCTATTGGATAAAAGTTGTTTGGAATACTTATTTAGACTTTATTCAAAGAGAACAATCTCCCCTAACAAAGACAAGTTGGCGTTTTGTTACATGATGATCATAAGTATATATACCGCTTGTACAGAAAAAAAGAAATTTCTCTTACTCTTAATCAGACAACTGCACTTCTAAACATTGGCTCACAGAACATGAATTTAATGTCCCTTTATAAAACTTTGCGATGCCAATCTATCTTTTCTGTGTGTTTTTAAACGTTCAGTTGCTATTGAATAAATGTTTTTGAAAACAACTCAAGGCTAACTTAAGTAATGCCTTTATTCATCTGAATTATGAGATTTACATCAAACGCATGCTTCGGATTGACATTAACAGTTTATTAATACTGATTTGCCATTCAACACAACTGCAAAATGATGCATTTGTGTCCTGTTTTTTTAATAAGAAGTCATATTTTTCTTTATGATGAACTTAATGAAAAATCCAAGATTTTCCAGGCATAATGGATGTTGTGGGGAAAGCGCTGTATAAATTTGAAATATAAATATCATATTGACAGGATAATCTTCATGTCTACATGTTTAATCTTTCAAAGAAAAACTTGGCAGGTAGTAACTACAATTAAAATGGACTTATGAACGTATGTATCATCTCATACCAGTTTTTGTCTTAAACTATGTTTTAAAATTTAAGAACGTTGAAACATGTTAAGTTTTACAATGAAAATCAGTTGAAATCGTCTGTTCATAAAAACACGATGTTTCCTGAATTTTTTTTTAATCTTATGGTCCATAGTACCTTTTGTTTAATTATTACACGTCTCAGCGTTTTATTGTTTTGTTATTATATTATAATGTGTTTGGCAATCCGAATAGTTTTGTTCAGAATCATTCCTTTTGCTATTTGTTTTTAACTAATTATGTTCTTGATAGATGATATACAATATTAGTCATTGACGCCCTCATTATTTCATCAGTTTTCTCTCACGCACCGTTTACGTGAATTCATTTCTTTCCTAAAATTGACTTTCTCACATTCTAAAATGTTCTGGGACTTCCCTTCTACTTATTTTAATAAGTCAAGTTTTTACCAGAAAACACTATTGACACAAATATTCTTCTCTTATTCATCTAGTTAACAGCAAAATTTTGTTTTGAATAAAAGTTTTTAATGTTCTTTGTCAAAAGTGATAACATGAGTGTTTCTCATCCAGCCCGTACGCAATGTACATTAACTTAAGCGAATATAGAGAACAACGATGTCGATATGCTAATGAACTTGGTAATGCTGTTATTAGTATGTTGTTATGTAAAACCTTTTGATAAATAGATAAATGTCCAACCAAGTTTGTCTACACAGTATGTAAGTAAGTTAGTAATTATTTCGTGTATTGATCTAGTTCTATTGCGAAACATTCAAGTACGGTGGATTCTTTTGCTGCTAAAATCTGTCAATATCGGATTTTATGTGTGTCTAATTTATTGTCTGTGTTTTCTGTGTATTTTAATCATATGGATATAACTATGGGAAAAGACGTTATTTCCAACACTAGTATGATAATAAATGGTACACCAAAAAACTGTTACAACTAGAAAATAAGAACACTATTTAACAAAACGTCAAAGGTAAATTAATCATTAATCATGAACGGTCATTAAGACGGTGAGAAAACATTTCTAATCATCATCAAGTCAACAAAAATAGGTAAGTAATAAAAGGTCCTATCAAAATTTCCACAGATATTTAATTTCAAATTTACCTCTAGACATAAGCAAACAGAGTAAATGTAAATGTGACAACATATGTACAGTATTACAGTAGATAAAAGCCTCGTCAACCTAAACATTTCAAATGAGAGAGTAGTTTGAATTAAAACAGTCCAAGTGCTGATTTATAATAAAAACAATTTAATGACCACATATAATGCCATGACGCCATATGCCAAACGTGTCATAAGTGAAATGTTAAAAATTCAAAAGAAATTATCGACTTTTAAAAAACGACCTAAACCAACAAAATAAATGTAGTATTGTTCAGAGTAAATAAGTTTTAAAATAAAATATCATAAAAGCCGAGGATTTATCCTCAGTTAGCATATTACATAAGAAAGGTACAAAAATCCCGGTGTTATACCTACTGTGCAATCTCACGTAAAGGCATGGTTACTGCTCAAGCTGTCTCACCTATATAGGGCACGACTGGAGAGATGAAGAGACAAGAAATCCAACAGTGACTGTCCAGTTATGGCTTTAAGTTACTGTTTCCGTATAGTATCAACGACTTATCTGGTCATCGTGTAAATTAAATGCAATGCAAGTTCTTGACTGTAAAAGGGTCAACTGCAAACAATGCAGTATACATTTCAAGCGATCCGGCCCTTAAGTGTCAAGTACGTGTGCTAAAATATATGATTCAACAACTCGGGTGCGACCAAAATGTCCAGCATACTGAAAGTAATATTTTACTGTATTGTTAACTTAGAACAAAGAATTTAGATACATTTCATATATTATTGAAATGTTAATATAAAACACGGTGCAGATAGATGCTGCTTCATCAGGCGGGCAATATTTCTTAAAATCCGAACATTGACATTTTTAATATTCTATTTTTACGCAAGCGCAAACGCCGATCTCATGGAAAAAGGAAAAATCATAATCTTAACGCAGATTAAAGAAAACTGTTTCTATTCAAGATCTGAATACACTTAATATTCGATCTGGTATTCACGCCTTAATTTGTACAGTTACAAAATTACCTTTGAAATCACTAGTTATTTTTTACAATGAGGCAGATAAAATATATTTACGTACTCATCCTTTGTATGAGGTGGCTTCCATCATTTAAAAGTATACTATATCTCATATAGATAAACATTCTCAACACAAACGACATTTCATGAAAATCAAATACATTAATAAAGGCATAGATTTTATCGACTTACTTATTATCTTTCGGACCAAAATACCATCAATAAAATCCCCAAGTACTTCGAAAACAAAGAAAACCCCAATGTTTTGTTATAAGTACCAAAAAAAAAACAACTATTAGAGGTCTTATTTTTAATAACAGCCAAACAGTAGCAGACCTTAACCTATATGACCCTTCTCAAGATTCTTGTAACTGTTCAACTTCACGTTTCTGTTATTTACCTTCTGGCCATATCATTACTGGGAATTTAAACATCATCGATGACTATAAATTAGGAAAATTACTCTTTAAGGGTCCGAAATATCGCCTGCCAGATGACATAGATTTCGACCTTTGTTGCATAGAAATTGCTGATGCAATTAATCTTTTTGGCGATCGGTGGTGTAAGAGAGAAAACACGGATGCAGTAGCACTCAATACTTGGCAGAAAGCCATTTTTAAGAAAATAAAAAATCTTGTTAAATTCTACCGCTCCCATCCTTCTAGTTTACCTAAGAAACCCTTTATCACTTAAAACATCTAAAATAGTCCTTTCAGAATATTCACGATAAATTTGTACTTTTACCTGCAGACAAAGCTTCAAACAACAAAATTTTTATCTGACGACTATATTACAAAAATGTACTGAGTGCTGAGTTATCCACCACCAGGTCTTACTCTAGCACCAACCTTGACATTCCGACAGTCATTGACAAACATAAACAGATATTGCATAATTTCAATATCAAAATAGAATCAAAGCAAGAATAACTTCCTTCATTAAACTGGATTCCTTAGCTTCATAAACCACCATACAAGTCACGATTCATAGCTAATGCCAGCTCTAGCACCACCACTCACATATCTAAACTACTTACGTCTTGCCTAACAGCCGTTCGCAATAACGTTGTTTAATATTGTGAAAAAAGTGTATGAAAATTCAGGAATTTTTGGTCTATAAAAATTCTTCAGAAGTCCAACTTTCGTACTTTAAACTTTCATTGTTCTGCAGTTAATACTTACGATTTCTCTACGCTGCATACTTCTTTACCCAATGATTTAATTAAATCCAAATTGATTACACTTAATGAGAAAATATTTGCTCGAGAGCAACGTCTATATGTTGCATGCCATGAAAGTAATGCATTTTTGTACCGACACTTTCTTAGAAAAGTTTACAATGTGAACTTGCACGGATGTGTGTTCAGCTCTTCGTTTTCTATTAAACAATATTTACATAAAATGTGGTGATACTTTATTTAGACAAGTAATTGGTATTCTTATGGGAACCAACTGTGCACCATTAATCGTTTTCTATTAAACAATATTTACATAAAATGTGGTGATACTTTATTTAGACAAGTAATTGGTATTCTTATGGGAACCAACTGTGCACCATTAATTGCAGATTTGTATTTTATACTTCTTTGAACGTGAGTTCATGTTAACTTTATCCCCTTCTAACCAAAGACACATTACACAGCCTTTCAATTGTGAGATTTTACAATACCAACATGGGATGCGCACATTATAGACATGTTCCATTGCACCCTTTAACACAGAGTTATGGCCCTGGATTAGGTATTCAGAATGTGTACAGAATAACATCAGTTTATGTACTATTTCAACGAAGCATTATTGGAACAATCATAACCAAAGGAGATAGGCATATTATTCCGATCAGACCATTTAACACATAGTTATGGCCCCTAAAAAGTATTTTGTATCCGTTGCTATGTCTCGACATTTACTTATTGCATTTCAATGAAATTCAGTACCAAATTCAACTATTTCTCTGCAGTTATAGCTCATATAATCAATTTCGCAATTGCATACTTATTTTTCTTTTATCAAGATGATAACTACGAAGTTATCTATTGAAAAGTGTATTACTGAATTTTTGCCATTTTCCTTATATGCAAATTCTGAAGTTACCCTTTCTTCAAACAAGCACCGATTGGCGAGGGATATACTGTCTGTGACAGTCTTGTTTATCTTGAATTTATTGTGGACTTCTCCCGGAAGCTTAATATCAATATTTAATATCTCTCACTGTACCTTATGCCTCGGACGCGTTTATGCTGTGCTTGCCAGTCTGAATGTGTTATGCTCATCTTGAAAAAGGATTTAGCAAGTCAATTAGCTAGGGAATACCACTATGAAGTCATCAGATTGTCTAGATTCTAGAAGCTATAAATTACATTGAATCATTTCAATACACTACCTGTAATATTGTTCCCGCCTCTTCTTTTTCAAACTGATTACCACTTCATTCCACGATCCCCGCCTGCTTTAAAGAGATGGTATATTCAAATTTGAAATAGAGAAATCGTGGCAGACTTTGAGAAATTTTTTATACAAGTTATTTTAACTATTTTATAGGAACTACTGGACGAAATACGGGATTTTGTCTCTATAAGCTGGTAAACGCAACGTAAAAAAGACATAAAAGAAAAAAACGATGTGTAGCTGCAAAAAAGTAAATATAGTAAAAGTTAATAATAGAGAAAAAGCGTTGTTCTAACGAATGGTTAATCCAAAGCCAACTGCCAGCTTTCTTAAAAAAGAGAGTTGCTTAACACAGAAAAAACGGCAGTCAGACAAATAGCTCAAGAATCCTCGTCAGAACCCATGGTAAATATTTTGTTATCACTATACATATAAATTGTACAATGGGTTAGTTGGAAAGAAGACCTTCGTTCTCACGAATATATACATGAACCGTTTGATATATTCCGTGTCCACAACGGCACAGAAATTAATCCAATGAAATGATTGCTATTTGTAAACAAAATAGGCGTCATAGGTTAGTGCGGCCACCATGACATTGACAATGGCCCCCATGGCATTGACAAAAAGTCAATTTTAATTTTCATTGACAAGTATCGTCGATTTAACACGCCTTGTTATTGGACCACTGAAAATTATTTTTACCAGCTTATTATCCCGCGGCCATCATAAAGCAGGGCGGTATGGGTGAGCCTGAGTGCCAATGATGCACAAGAACAATACAGATTTTGGGATTGGGATTAGCCGGCATTTTTGCCGATACTGCGCAGCGACATTTCTATCATTACAGCACAGGGGCACTTATGAGGTGCCCAGGGACTGAACCCGGCCGGTCCATTATACTGACACCGACGAGTCAGGCGTAATGCTGTCCCCGTAGTCCCGAGCGTTAGGAGGGAAGCCACTACTACCAACTTTAAAGTCTTTGGTATGACCCGGCCGGGGTTCGAACCCACGACCTCCCGATCCGCAAGCCGACGCTCTGCCATCTGAGCTATTGCGGCCGGTCAATACAGATTTTTGTAAGAATTTAATCAGATTAAGTTAATTACAGGCTAATTAGATTAAGTTGATTACAGGCCAGCACCTAAATTATTATATTCATCTCTAATCATTTACTCTAGTCATATTATACTTATTTACCAATATTTAGTTTAATGTGTTTTGTACTATTTGTTACATCATACAATTATTATTATATTGTCGACGTCCAGCTAGTTATTGGAGGAAGACACCGGACCTATATTTGGTTAGAGTTAGCTCGAGATCCTCCTCACATGAACGTTATATCGAGACTTGTTTCTATAAACTCTGGCAGCTAAGGTAAACTGCAAATATAAACACATTGCTTTATAGTTAATCATGTGTATGTGTCGTCTACAGCTGTACTTTATATGAAATTAATGGAACGCTTTTGTTGCTGTTGACTTATTTTTTCTAGTTTATATACTTTCTAAACTAAATTTACATTAAATAATAAATAGTCTTACCTGACACATTACGTCTGATTTAAATACAATTCTTTTGTCAAACATATCTGCCTTAAAATGGTTACAAAGCTTTCCTAATGTAAACTGAAACAAGATACATAAAATATCCGTAGGTAATGAGCAAAATAAAAACGAAGTTTAAGTTAATGCGCTCGGAGACTTGTATTTATTTTGTAACATCCATAAAAGTTTATCTATCGTGAAAGTATAAATATGAAAATTGCAGACATCTTAATACTAGTCACTCCAACGTACGTCATTTCCTCTGGCGGTATGCCATGAAATCTGTTTAGTTCATATCTGGTTTGTTTCTAGTGAAGGATTATACAATTTCCTGTCCAAGAAATGACAATGGCGTGTTAAATGACGTCAATGGATATTATAGCGTGGCCTAAATAATCAAGCACAAATATCATACAGAAATTTAATAGGCATTGTATGTGGAATTTGTTATATATTGTAAATGCGGTTTTCGTTTTTTGAAATACGGGGTTAACAGAGATGGCGATGTGGGTACTGAGTGGCTTAGTTTTCCCTTGGCTTACGTTTATTTCTTCTTCCGATGTTTCCTAAACATATGTCTGTGCAATGAAATGAGATGTTAAATGTTGTACAATTTGTTACAATTAAGTACTTGTGTTTGTGCAATTCTTTTAGTCTTATTTGTTATAATATTGACTCTATATTTCGATATGACAAACGGTGACAGGAAACGAAAGATCCGTTGTTGTCCGATAATAAATGTACCAAACACATACGGACTAGTAAGGATAATCCTTTGAAATAAATGAAAGTCTTAACATGTCATGTACGTATCCGTTCAATAGTTACCTGTTCTATCATTGTACTAATTAGTTATGTTTTCTATTAGCTTTCTTATAATGGTCTTGACAATATGACAGCATCTTATATTTCAATGACTGAACAATTTATACATAAATGATATATAATATTTAATAAAGTCGAATTTACTGAAATGCATCGTTATAATGTTTACACAATATCCAAAGTTTATGAATGAAGTAAGCATGAACACGCTTAACTCAAATGCAAAGTTATATGAAACTACCCTACGTAGGTTCTAGCGAACATGACATTGTAATGGTCATTATGTAGGTTGAGCAGTCTATCGACTATCTAGGGTCATTATTAAAAAACGGGTTGTTAAATAATTTTATTGTGTCATGTATGCATTCTTTATAAGTTAAATGTCTGCCAATGTAAACATATTGACATTTTAATGGAGTTTTACGGCAACCAGTGTTGATCAAAATGGTGTACTTGCTGATTTATGCTGCTATGTATACGCATGCATTTGATATTGTTAATGTCCTATCGATTAAGCATGACGATGTTTTAACGCGTGTCTGTTTGCTATTCTTCCGTCTTTATAATATTATTTTTATATCATTTTGACGACTTCAGATAAGAGACATTACCTTAAACAAGCGTTATCTTCCTTTGCGAAATAACCAAAGATAAGTAATGTTCGAATAAATAAATATAAATAATTTGGTCAGTAGTTTCATAAAGAGACGCCAGAAATTAAATGATATCATTAAAACCAACAGCGAATGCAATGTGAGACAAGGTATGAGAGGCGGCATTTCATGTTAAGGTTAGGATATTTTGTACATCTACCATGTTAGAATTGTTATGCTTTAGATTGATAAATTATTAAGCTATTGCAGTAACTATTATTTATGAAAATACATACACTATTACATAGTTTATTAACTGCCGTGACCTACTTCTCAAAAGATATTCCTTACGCCACACGTGTTCACTAACAAAACCAGTGTTTCGATCAGATTTGCAAACACCCCTTGACAAATAATACATCTTAACGACATGTGACCTTTTTGCATTTGATGCCACTATATTTGACAGGTTCTGTGGCATTTTTTCTTTGAGCAAACTCCTTGTCATTTCTACAAATATTAATTTGTTGACAGAAAATGTTATCTCTAAAATCCTTTAACAAGTTTATGTTAACAACCTTACCGCGACAAGATATATAGCACATGTTGCTATATAACCGATTTATCAAAATTCGACTATCAATGATCATTTATTCAGAGAAAACAATAAGTATTATATCTGAGGAAGAGAGAAACATTATCAAATATGAGTTATCTTCACGAGAATTTTCAAGTACGTTTCTCGTTTTCTATCTTTTAAATATGCAGTGAAAAAGAGTATGTTTTTTTCATGTGCGAAGACAGGTTAAACTAGCAACAGCTGCACATGAAGCGTAAACTCCTGTTGTTTTGTTTTCAATGGATGAATTTTGTGTCAGTTAATTATGTCTAACAACAACATCAAAGAGCAAACCCATACCGCCAGGAAATTACAGTTTCCCGATAATGAAGTTACGTTCCCTTTACAAAAAGTTTTTCGTCGTACATTTAAGAGCTGTCTTGTTACAAAAACATATATTTTGATGTCAGCTAATATTTTGAAATCGAGACATTTAACCAGTGTATGTGTGCATATAAATAATGATTAAGAAAAAAAAATAATATTGCCTTCAAAGCGAACCCGTCTGAGTCAATGTTCTCAATATACAACGTAATGAAATGCAAATACTTGCGAAAATACTCATTATATACAACGAACCTTTAGACAAAGACATAAGCCATATGTTTGGCGTTCATATTTGCATACCGGTCTAGTGAAAAATGACAATCTATCTTGACTCTTGGCACATTTCATTACAATAATATTGTATGATGTATGGGGTTCACCATCTGTATCCGATGTATGCAAAAGCTATAACTCTTCAAGGATTAAGTAATAAAATCCGATTTATATCGTTGTGTTATTCGCACTTATTCGCAAGAGCAACAACCTGGCTTAATTTTGCAATCTCTTCTCTTTATCTGGAAAGTACACTGTGAAAAGTTGTTTTCAAGTTTAAAATGCTATCATCAAATAAGTTTTAAATAGGTTGTATAGGCTCTGAAATAAGTTTCATTTTTTCACAAACATCCGATTAAACATGCCAAAAAGCATGCTGTGAATATATGGAAGTTAAATAACCTTCATTGTTCGGCGTCTCATGTGGTCAATGGTATAGCAGATAGAATCTTCCTATCTATGCAGGCGTTTTCAAAAGTGTCAGTCACTTGTCAGTCCACAAGCGTTACTTTGGAATGACTGTTTTACATCAACATACTACATTGTACAGTAGAAAAGTTTAAAAAGGTAATATGATCCTGAAACCGCGATTTCGACAATATATTAATAATGTGAAACGAACAAGCCCACAGCTTGTATTTTCATTCCTTATTCTGTGATTTGTAAAACAGTAAATGATATGCAGTTAAAATCTTTGTTGGAACTTTTATATTTCAAATAATTACCTTGTCTTGTTTTGTTCGTGTTTTCTTTTGAAACATAGTTTGCCTTTGTTTTGTCTTTTACTTTGTGCTCCAATGTTTAAACAGCTAATATGATATATTGACCCCAAAAAGGCAAGTATTTCTATTAGCCGTCCCTTAGAAGTAAACTCACAGTACTGAGAAGTTATATTATATCTATTGGAAATACTTGTGTCCATGCAAGTTTTGCGATTTTGTAAATGAAAATTAATTAATTAAATTTTAAATGTCATAAAAGGTTGATATTTTTTATAAATGAAAGAGAAAGTTTCGTGCGATGATAACTCCTGCTTTTGGATTGATCTGAACTTATTTATACTTGCATGTATAGTTAATTCAGATGTTGTAATTGTGCATAAAGTAAAATAAGTCAGATAACATTTATGTAGTTGTTGGTCTTTGTTGTCACACAAACTATTAACGCGGACTACTCTGCTTTAAACATCGTGGAGTATTCCTTGACATATGCGTGGGCGATTAATATTGAAGTAATTTTTTGCATAACTGTGACATTACTATCATTGCGCTATTCGATCAGGAGTTTTTGTCCGTACTTATTTTCTATAAAAAAAATACTGTGCGGCCGAAAACTCTATTGCTGTTCATTGGAAATGTTATATAGGGATAATTTACATTGATGTGTTGTGTGAAAAGGTGTAATAACGTGTATTGCATTGTTTATTCCGATGTTTATGTGCTTTGCAAGTTTCCTTATCAATTTCTTGTGTGGAGAACTTCTCCATGGTTTTTCATTGATTATTTTGCAAATTTCTACGTATTGATTGACATTGTGTGTAGAAATGTATTATTGTGAGATTACTCTTATTGCTTAACTTTGTGGGTTTATTGACTTTTTTCCTGTACTCTTCTTGTGGCGATTCTTTTATTAACCAATTTATGATTTAACAAACGATTCATATTAATGTGCAGTTGTAGCTTGACCTGAAGGTGTCGTTAACTCATCAATTAATTAATCAATTAATTAAAAACGCTATGGTGCGCAATTTGTTGTAAGGCTTTATTTCGTAAAACATTTTTATAATTCTATGACATGAACAATGAATATATATTAAACAAGCAACATCACGCCGTTTTTAACATAGTTTGGCACTTATATCAAAATACATCGCACAATATCGAACCTTGATGGCATTCGTCGAGTAAAAATATAATATTACGGAAGTCTGGTCTTAAATTGCATGTGTTGGCAAGGGTTATTCAATGGTAAATCTTTACGTCTTGAAATATCGTTGTTTTACTGACCTTCTCATATTGCATAATACTGTATGTTAATATGGCGGTAGCATAACATTGGTCTTGTATCCGGATGCAGCTTCAATTTCCGCTGAGCAAATAAAACAAAGAAAAATGAAAAAATGAGTACCGATAACAATGTGAACGGTGACGCTTGTTCATATCTCAGCTAACCGAATCAATTACTAAATCGATTGTCATTTACGTCAGCGTGTCATACCATTTTAGATAACAAACAAACCACAAGCTGATAATTACGGTCTCAGGTTGCTATCATTATGAGCTATGTAGGAAATGCGACCTGAACAAACAAATGGTCACGTCCAATTACAGCTCCGCTTGAAAGTATTTAAACATAACTTTAGGTATCTGTTAAAATTGTGTGTTCACTCTTTTTATTCACTTTAAAAAGAGAATGTCTAAAATATAATACTAAAAATCTCACCGTATGCGAATGCTCGAATTTTTGACATCCTCAGCAGTTTCCTTGGCCACGTAATTTGTCAGTTTGATACATATATCGTATAAAGTTTAATTTGTAAAGATATATATAAAATATTAAACAAGTTGATACATGAATTCAGACGTGTGTATTAATACGTTCTCGTGTTCCTATCCAGACATTTCTTAAACTCATGTTAAATGTGCATTATCATTATGTGCGATCATTTTTACCATGCAAACCTTACCAAAGAGATATTTTAGGCCTTCTTTTAAGTAAGATTTAGCATCACAACGGTTTTATGTCAGTCCGCTGAATTGTTTGAGGATATTTTGCAAAATAAGCAGACATCCCGATATCATCTAAATTGTAACACCTCTTATTGTTTTACATCTTAAAGTGACACCTTACTTCGAACATATTGGGCATGATTTGAACGCCGTTAAATAACAATACTTGAGTTGGGAATAAATGTATTAGTCAAATCCCTAAATACCTGACCAAACATGCCTTAAACTTTTGTTCTAACGACAACGTATTATGTTTCATCAATTTCGACTCCCCTCTATAGACGGCTTCAGTTTACAATTGCCTGACGGTAATGATTCTGTTTCCATTGATAAACGAACATTACCCATGGGGAAGATAGCAACAATGGGTTTATTACGAATACCACACCGATGTGTCTGCATCGGGAAATGCTACCACAAAAACAAACAGCCGCCATCAAAATTGAGAGGTTATTTTCTCTCAGTGGACCATTAGCAAGAAAAGAAGAACATGCAACCGTATTTTTGCAACACATATATTGACATTGGAACATATACTGTTTATAAATGATTAAAAGATTTGTTAAGAAAATACAAATACAAATACAAAGTTAAGTCAGTGAACGACATTGTAACATCGGTTATCGATATTACTGAAATATGTTATTACATGTTTCGGTTTGGACCCTTTGGTGAACAAATACAAAGTTATGTGCAGACACGTTATAGGGAGTGAAAAAACAACAACAACACGATAAACCCATGGACAGTAAATCACATGAGAAAACCTCGCTTTCACACATAAGCAAAATAATTCGCGTAGTACGTTATAATGACAAGATAATTAATGTAAAGACATATAACAGATACAAATGATATGTGATATGCTCAGAATTGAATCAGGTTCGGGGTTTTTACAGCATTACAACTAATGAACATTATTCTGCTATGTGTGATCATAGCAGTTGTCTAAGAACAATTTCCATTTGTGATCATCCTGTCTTTTTACAAAGTAAATGTGCCTTGATGCAGGTGAAGGACTGATCGGTAAATCTCTGGTATTTGTATTGCACAGCGGTTGTTTATTTCGTCTTCTAAAAGATTTAACACAATTCAGAGTTCAGAGCATGTGATACCCAAAATGACATATTCTTAGCGCTTGCTAAAGTGACCCCATACATGTCGAATGCCGTGGAATTGAAAACTTTGAAACATTTTGCTCGAAAGCACTTCACTAAAAAGTGTTTGCAGCGTTTGATTTAAACGACATATTTAATGCAAACCGAATGAGGTGAAACGAGGCATACCTTACTAATTTAACAGTGCTAATCCTCAGATAGTGCATTATTTAGAAAAAAACCGTGTTTATGTTAATTAGTTAATGCTATTAAATAGTATGTTCATTTAAGCTTTACTTCTATTTTCCTCGCAAACAACAGCAAAAGCAACAGCATTTGAAACACGTTGAACTACGATGACATCAATGAATTGACATGTTATAACGAGAATTTTGTGAATCTACGTGAAAATCCAGTATATAGCGCCTCAATGCGTAGTCAAGGACATTGAAATATGTGTATACATGATCAATTCTTTAGATAGATGACCCGTTGCCTAGGTAACACAAAAAAAAATATTTGCCATTTCTGGAGAGAATATCTGCACACCTATATTTTGTTTTGAACCATCGTAAAACTTTGAATAGGTTAGATCAAATATAAAAGAGTAAGCTCCAGATTCCATAATCCTTTTTTAAAACAAATATTGTCTGTAAACTCTAGACCACTTTTAGCAATGACAAGTTCTGTCCTGATTAACAAAGCAATTGTACGTCCGAAGTTCATATTTTTAATTTTTATACACTTATCATAAACCGAATATAACTACGGTTAAAGTAGTTTAGTCCTTTACAATACAAAGCATACCGTTTTAAATTATTCAGATCAAATTTACTCTTACTGCAGATTTAACAAAATATTCGTCAAATTCTGCCTCCATAAATCTTCGAAAAGTGTTCATAGATTCGGACAGCCATGTTCCAAAAAAGACGGCAAGAGGTGAGTTATTAGACAAAGTAAATACTTTAAAACATCATTTTAAAAAGATCTGTTTCAACAAAAACTAAAGGTGCAACAATTGTACGTACATTTGGTCACGTTAACTAGGTGGTGTCAATCTAAAAGTTAACTTGCCCCTAAAGTAGCGTCTCTGTTAGTAGTTTCACTACCATATATGTTGAACAGATATGACTGAGATATTGTTTTGCTGCGACTACCTGACGGACGATAAATATGAATTCATCTTGAATGTGAAATCATGGCGGTTACATGTGATACTGATGGTAAGTGGGTGGGAAGCAGGGGATATGTGTGTGAGTTGTACTTTTCGGCGATGTCATATTGCAGACAATTTGATGATGTCATTGAACTGACTCGATGAAAGTGAAACACACAGAATGATTATCCACATAATGAACAACTGGTTTATATAGCTTTTGGGGAAACACAGAAATTACGATTGCTGATTATTTGAACTTCCCGTAAATTGTAAAACATAATGGCTGGAATGTTTCACGATTTCGATGAAATGTGAATGAGAAACTGGTAAAAATGTACTTTCTTCCGAAATATGTTCGTTACTGAAACGACCGATACAATTTTCTTATCGAATACTGCATACCGGTATATGTATCGATGCCAGAACCGGTACTCAGCCCTTCCGATACAGCGTTTAGTTGACCAACAACCATGTCTCTTATTTAAGACAATAATGTATGTCTATATCACGATAAAAATCTGTTTGTTAACGTTATTTACTGCAATCTCAATTTAAGTAGCATGAAAGAAGAAAAGAAAACAACAACAACAAAAGAACAACAACAAGCAAACAAAACACTGCGAACATGGTATGTCAAACATATTTTCAACTTATCGAATCAATCAATAGATTAATTGGCTTCCTACACATACATGTAACCGAGATGGATACTGAAAAATAATTTTCTATAATAAAGTTTTCCGTGACGGTGATGTGGAAAAATATTCTTAGTTAGGTCGTAAAACTAAAAAAGAAAATACCATTTTTATTAAGCACAAATCACAACATCAGCTGATGTGGTATGATTTATTTAAAAGTTCGGAATGCGAAATTGATCTGACGTTTGCAACAGCGTAATTGAATTTCTTTCACATGGAAACAGTATCACAATTAGAATTTCTTTGAAATTTATATCTGCTTTATTTCAACTGTCTGATAACAATATATTTTGCTAGGAAAAGAGGCAATGGATTTTCAAACTCAAGAATAAAGTATTGATTTCAGACATTTACAAGCACTAACCTAAAATATTGCCTAAACGTGATGTCAATAGTTTATTTATTCACAGTTTAAATTTATTATCTTGATTTGTTTTTACGTCAATGGTAAAGTATCCAATTTAGGTAAATGCATTCCGTACACATTTTATACAGTATATTGGCAGTCCTTTACTTTCAATGCTAATCTGTCTGAATGACAGTATTCAGTTAAACATAAAGTCAACATTTATAAGATTGACCAACGCACTGTATCTATAAAAGACATTCACTGCTTCACCATATGCACCGGATTCAAAGAAAATAGACAAGAATATTAGGATAGAATTAACCACAACCAACGAAAAAGTTTAATATATGGTATAGTGAGTATATTTAACGCGATCAAAATAATATTTATTATTATATCGAAGGCTGACAATATACACAAGTTAAACATTATGTGCTACTTTTATGAAAGTCAATGGAGTCTGTCTTACTTTTCTTACTTATATAGGCAGAATGGAGAGACGAAACTATATATTTTACTTATGGCGACTCTTTGAATTATGGTTAAGACACGTATTGTCATCGCGTAAAATAACAGCAGTGCATATATTTCACTGTAAAAGGGACATTACACACATTGCAGTAAATCATCATATTTTTGGTATATAATAAATGTTGACAGGTGTTGTTAAGAGATTGAAAAATTAATTGAGATCGATAACTATGTTAATCTTTAATAAATACTTCTGTGAAATGCATATTGACTTAATGCCCTGTTGCAAATGTAAACCCTTACAACCTTTTAAAATGTTTTTTTTTAAATATTTCTTCATTTAAAGTCTGTCTTTTGATGAGTTCACTAACGCAAGGTAAGAACATCGTTTCAAGCGTACTAATACAACAAACCGGCACTTTTGTATCCGTTTTAATACTCATTGTTCAAGTAACCAAGATGTAACGGAAATAAAATTTTAGGTTTGCAACATATATCGCATTATCATGATCGCTGCGTTTTTAGATGCATTTATATTACTCACTTAGGACTACGGCCAACATGATTACATGTGTAACAGATTACTGCGCATCTGAACCCAACACGATGCGATTTATCAGGCAATACCATAATCTATTTCCTAATGTAACACGCATTTTTTTTTTAAATTTAAATCTTCAACTGCTTTAATATGTCCAAGTAAATGCATATGAATCTAAAAGAAATAATCGATGCTGTATTTATATTTTGTACACTTCTAAAGGATTTGATACCTTATTTGGTATAGTGGAGTTTCAACTTTACGAGCATTAAATTAGCTTTTACATTTATAATTCAGTTTGACATTTGTGGAACTCGTTTTTACAATTTCTGCATCGTTATGAATAGTTGCCTAATTGAACTATCAAATGTGACACCTCAATTAATGTTTCGTCAACTGCTCGACATCAATACTAAGACAAACGAATGTAAATCAACATGGATCTGATATGTTTAGTATTAGGAAGTTTTTCCTTCAAAATCGACTACTTAAGATTGCATATCTCGCTTGCATCATATACTTGACATCCAAGCCATAGTCGTCCATATTTGCCAACAATTTGTCATTGTATGGTGAATTGTAATCATATAATCGAAGCTAATTGCAATTAAATTCTGTTGTCTTTTTGGTAGATGTTATATAAAGGAACAGTCAAACTCACTTTAAACTCTGCATTTAATATTGTGACAATAACAAATGGAAAACTTATATCTGTACAAATTGCACAGTCAATTTCCTAGCTGATTGTATATAACAAATCTATGTGTTTTTGTGGCCACTTGCTGCTATATCAACAATTATGCGCTCGTCAATTTTAGGAAAATATATATCAGTGTACGTAGCATCGGACGTTTGAGTAAAACGTATACACGTGACAAATATGTAAGTTTACATACTTTATCGAAGGTGACTTTTACATTTAACACTGATATTGACAAGATTCAAACATATATATTTAACGACAAAGCCAGAACTTGTCCCAAAGATAAGTCAAAATTCACCTAGCATACCTAATTTAGGAAACAACTGGCGATTAAAACTGTTTACAAAAGTGTTCAAAGATGTTCCTTATGTAATACTATTACTTTAGATACTTAAAGAAAATATCGGTATTTGCTATCCATTAACTAGTTTATTTGCGCGTTTAGCAGATATCTGTGCATTCAATTACGATTTATCTTTGGCCACTTTCTCTTATTCTGAATTGAATGATATGCAAGACATCAAATTCGCCTATGAAATATGTAAATGATGGCATTAAGTGCGGGCTATAACATGTTTCCTTCTAATAATGTTCAGCTATGTTCACGCTTGAAAAAGATTATTCCACCTACAAACTGATTATTTTATTTTATTTTATTTAACTTTTCTTTGGCAATGCAGTATTAATTTATATCTTGATTTTCTTAAAGACCCAAGGTCAGTCGTTACGTTTATGACCTGAAGTTTCACTGGCAGGGTCAGAAATAAAGGGACTAATAGTACACGCAGTGTAAAAATGACATGTTCAGGGGTGGAATGTGTACGAATAGAATGCGCATTCGGTCTTAGATATTACCAGACAGCCGGTGTTATTAACCAATGCATCGGCTTATGAAAACACATATGGTCTCTCTCTCTCTTTCTCTACTCTCTCTCTCTCTCTCTCTCTCTCTCTCTCTCTCTCTCTCTCTCTCTCTCTCTCTCTCGCTGCTGTGTATTCCTGTCATTGTCTTATTATTGTCTCAGTAATAATTTTATTTTATAAGAGGCATCCCATTGCAGTGTTGTGCCAATAATGACCTTTTATTGTACAATTATTATATTAATTTAATCAGGAACCAATCAATTCGATTTTTTTTTGCTTTTTTAAATTTCCAGCCGTGCTATTTGTGTTAATCCGAGGGTTATAGTCAGATAAATATGTGACATTACGTAGAAACTTCCTTCTTGGTAAAAATAATAAATCACGAAACAACCTTATAATGTATATCTTATGAAGTGTGATTAAACATATTTATAATTATACCAATTTTAATACTTTTTACTTCATTACAAATTGACTTTTATGTTTAGCTAAGAGTTAAGAAATAACAAAACGGTATTATCCATTTGTAAACCAGCTGCTAAAATGATTAAATTTTACACAAATTGGATTTTCAAAACCCATAACTGGTTTAATCGTTACCGGTGTAATCCTGTCGAATGTAAGCTTGCATTTTCATTCTCTAACGAGTTGCAGTTCTTAATGTTGTGTACTTGAAACCCGCTCACAAAAAAATTTGTTCATAATTTTGCAACGACACTAACCTGTTGATGGCTATGATATTCCAATTTAATTGTGCAAAAATGTTTGACTAAATTAAATAACGATGTGCATGTCATAAAACAAAAGTGCCATGTTCACTAAGCAAATACTACATGAACGATGAGGAAAACCGTTGTTGACAACAATGCAAAAATATGTAGTTCAGCGAGTCCTAGAATCGATAAATCCATCGATTGGCCGTGACATCGGCAATTCTTTACTAGCGAAGTTTACAAGAAAAAAGACATCAATAATAAAGATTCAGTATTTTTGTTATTTTCAGAGTGCCCTGCAAAAAGAAAGTTAATGATATTATGTTAAAAATATTTTTGTGTAAATTGTATATACACTAATAACTTACTATATAATTTCACTACAATTATATATATTGAACAGACACAGGCGCTCTGAATAAAGTGTATCGGTTTCTTATTTTTTATATGAATATGGCTGCAGCTTTGAAATGATCTGCGTTGGCCATGGTTTACAGACGCAATATCTTTGTAATAATACTTATCTATACGGTGGAAGCAGGTTTGCCCTGGGTGATTTTAAGTAAAACAGTTGGATAATTCGGGCTAATCTAATCATTTACGTGCACATATATGCCGTTATCAAACCATCCAAACGAAGTTATTCGTCAAATGGATGCTACAATAAAAAGAAGAAAACATGTACCAAGATTACTTCACTTACAAGAATGACTAATCTAATTTCACTTGAATACTTTATTTTATTTACTTGTTAAAGGTTTGTAATTTTTGAAATGGTGTTCGGGAGACGTTTTCTATAAAGCATTAGGTAAGGTCTTAGAAACATGCGACTGCTTAGAGAAACCAATCGGGAGGTTCCGTTGTCCAGCAAATGGCATGTTTGACTCACTAAATGGATTTGATGATCCGATGAATGAATAGTTATAGAAATTAATATTGAAGTTCAAAGGCCACCACTTTTATATTAACCTCTATTGCCAAGATTTTATTTATTGTTGTACTTTGTAGCATTGAAGAAGGTAATTTCATTTAATTAAAACATTTAGATAAACTCATTTTCGGCTTTGAGCGATGAGACATAATTTTAGTTTTGGAAATCTGAGATTCAACAAGAAAAGCGAAACTGCAGAATGCGTTTTTTTCTGTTACATGTAAACTTCATGATTTGTTCATGGTTTCCCGCAACATTTCAAACTATAAGCGAGCATATTATACATAACCGGTGAAGATGACACTTTGTGTAACAAAGAATAATACTAATAAAATAGATCATTCGGGTATTAAATGTGTTAGTACAAATGTTACATTTACGCAAATTACCTTTTAAGAATTAACAATTGGCAAGTTCTGAACCCATCCATGCTTTTTATAACAAAGACAAAGAGATAGTCAAGTTTGTTTATCAAGAAAAGCTATTCTTATATTAATTGTTTGAAACAAATAAGTTATTGGCATTTTTGCCATATAGTGAATGTTTTTATACATACTATTACAATATACACTTGGCTTGGACGTTACACATAAACCATCATTTAATATATTGACATAAAGGTTTCTATGTACATCTACACTATGTATTGGCAATAATGCTTATCGCGACATGTCGGATGGGGTTGGAAAGTACATTTCTCAAATAGTGGTAATTAACTGGATTTTCTTTTGCATTTGGATCCTTTACATATACATTATTCATTCAATAATCATGTACAATACACCTGTTATCTGTGTTTTGAAACATCTCTTCATATAAAAGACAAGTATTGTCAAATCGTGAGGTATTATTGTTTTTTAAGATTTAAACTTTCCCAGACTCAGGTTTAAATATAAGAAATCAATTATGTAGCTTCCAAATTGATTAATTTGCGAGACAATATTAAATGTGTAATTTAGCATTCAGACTTAGCGAAAATAAACAAGAAGACTGTGACTCTATGGCAGAGAATACTATGATTGAAATTATACTTAAATATCTATGTGCTCAGGTCCATTGTCACATAGACAAATTGTACCTTAATAAATAACAAATTTTGTACCCATTTATATATTGCTGATTTATATCTTTATATGTTGTTTATGAATGTCCTGTTGCTGTTTGTAGAATGCTGCCATGGCAATGAAGCTGTAAGACGTTTACGGAAAATGCGTTAATGAGAGGAACGTTCGGCTTAGCCTTTATAATATTTCTATAATTTGGGCTCAATCAATAAAATATATAGATTTTAAATACGAATGCATTTTCTTCATTAAACCAAACATCAAAACATGTTTCGTTTGACTAGATTTTCACATTGAGTCAAACTCATTTGTTATTGTTGTTTTACATCGCACAGACACAGTTATGGTCATATTGGCAACGTCCAACTAATTATTAGTAGAGAAAGACCACCGACTTATTGTACAGTTTCTCCACGACATGTACTACAGACTTTTTAAGTATGGCTTTCCAATAAACGTTGCAAAAGTCGCTATATGCTAAGCCATACAGACAAGGAGCATCATCTTGTTGTCTGTTTTGAATCTTAGAATCCAACGAGAGAAGTATAAGCAACTATTTGCAAACGTCCTGCCAACCAATAAATTTTGTCATAATCTTCTAATACAACTTCCAGCTTGGTTCCGTCACAAAACATTGCATACAACGACTCTAAAAACACACATCGTTGTTGCTTTTTCAATTTCCTGATTGAAGACGATATTGCGTTTTGATGTACGGCGGGTGAGAGGTTATGGTGGTGTCTGTTTCAGAAACGTATGTTGATTAATTTATCTGTTGTTGTAAGTATGTATATATCATTTCATTTTCATCTTTGTGCTGAAATTTTATATTTATTTCTTCTAAAGGTCGAAATACCAAATCAAAATCAAGATGTTTAGTTATGTAGATGTTATATATGCTCATCCGCGTAATCTGTGCTGACGTCGGTATATTTTTTTAGCTGAAATTCCCATTGTGACTGTTTATAGATTTGGAATCAGATGATATTTTAAGCTATATAATTCAAGGTTTGTACTCTATTATGATTGAAGTAACGCTATATACAGCATTTACTTTAAAGTATAAGTTTTGTTACAAATATGCACAAACTCTCCCAAACAGGAATAAAATATTATGTGTGCATGTATTAAATATAGCCAAACTTTCAGATACCACCTTTAAAAGGGTATTTTAGGCAAGATAAAATTAAGACAAAAACCAACATAACTGTGCTTATATTACATATGCTATTTCTTTTCTGGATGAAGATTTTGTGAGCAATACATTTTACTTATTTCGAAAAAAAACGCAGTACTGGTTATTTAATACATCATCAACCTTGGCAAAGCAAACAAACAAAAGAAGACAGGCAAGCTTATATCAATAAACATAAGGACCGGTTGTAATTGTTTTCCAAACGGGCAGTTATTTAGCAAATAATCAATAAGTCATTTGTTACTAGCATTTGGAACATTATTGTCAATGCCAATTCGGAGAATCATATATTGCCAGAAAAGTCTGCTAGAAATAAATAAAACAATACTTGCTAAATATTATCTAAAATGGTGGATTGTTGACTTTTTTTGAAAAGTTATGAGCAATGCCGTGTCTTTTATTTATTAACTGGCGAAATATATGTTATGCAGCATTTGAAACATATTTCAAATTTATATTGAAAGATACATCGCTAGTAAGACTTTTTTCTATGGCACTATTCACCTACAAAACCTGTATTTGGTATTTAAAGAGCATGAATGGTAATATACATTAACGCCCAACACAGATGTTAGATGTTCTTTACATATAGCTGTTGAAAAAATTGACTTTTGTCAAGCAAAACTGGATTATCATGAATACACACACTGGGCTCGAGTCTTGGTCAAGATAAGGACTTTAACGTGTCTTTTGGTGCACCGATGGTCAAACATTTGCTGATGTTTTCTTTTACTAATGATTACAATGTAACGTCACTGAAGGCCTTATTGTGTCGGTACGCTTTAACAAATAAAAATGACGTAAAAAGCTGCACATTTAGGTTGGGAAAAAAAAATTTCAATTTTGCAGAAACGTCTTCTACATCTTCGTTTCTACACACTTACGGACTGCAAACGAACATAGTTTGGTATGCTTTTTAATTCCTTTCGTCTACACTAATATAAAATAAATAGCTTATAAATACAGAACAAGTTAAGGACCTATATTTTGCCATTCCTTTATTGCCTGTATATGAATGCTTGGCACATTACTTAAATAGAATGACAGATATACAGGAGTATTGGTAAGTTTCATGACTTCTTGAATTCGAATAAAGATAAAGCATCAAACATATCACTTCAGTATGCATACTCCGTAACTCATATTTGTCTTTACATATATGTTCTTGTTAATTTTACCTGAAACCGCAAATATTATCATTACAATGAATAATGTATATTATTTTTGTGTGTTTTTGTTGTTGTTTATTTGTTTTGTTTGTTTTTGCTCATTTGTATTGCAAATAACTGCAAAGAAATTGTTATAAAATGCACCGATGTATTCTTATTTATGGTTATATGTGCTTGGCATACGAGTTAAGCATTATTACCTTGGAAAAATCATTGTCAGACAAGTAGGAATGTTTTTAATCAATGTATATCTATGAGTACACATTTTCTCATAAACTTACGGATATTGTCTTAAAGTTCCTCCCAACGGACTTTTGTCATACTGAGCTCAAGACATCGGAAAAAGATAGGCTAGACAAGAAATTATTAAGCGTACGTTATGCGTCATGTTTCACAAAAACAGTTCTGACAACTCATTGGCTATCAGGCGAGAACCAGTTAAAATGTCACATGTCTTTATATACAAGCTAGTTTATTGGGACAGCGGTGGCAGAAGTAGTGATGCCCGCTGATGATTTTCGAACTCTGCTATCATAATAAAATGATGTTGACAAAAGTAACAGTTGTAGCGAATGATAGGTAGCAAAGTTTTGCACAAAGTGTGTATATGTCGTTGCTAATATGTAAAAGGTCCGTTTCACGTATTGATACTATTTTGAGATTTTGATAATGACCGAAGATGTTGAGTAAAAAGGCTTGTCCTGTTCAATACACATCCGCAGTTTTACATACATTGTTTCAGTTATGTCAATGATACATTAGAAATGACTTTATGTGCATGCAGTAGGCCTGTAATCTTTGTGCGTGTGGTGGAACGAAAAACAACTCCAATTAGACCGTTTCATGATGTTAACATTTCGCCTACCACCCTTCGCGCCCGCTTTGCTATTTTGACACTTATAATTAAAAACCTATCTCAAATGCTCACAGAGAGTACCACAAACAAACACGCACGTTTTCTTTAAAAAAAAACAAAATATTCACTGGAGAATAAGCATAAGGACCTATAGGATAAGCGGAATAATGCTAACAGGCTTCTCCGGTCTCTCACATTATCTACCTAGATAAAATCAGACTGAATTATGTATGGTCTTCACGCTGACTGCAATACACGTGTGTTAAAATAGTACCTACAAGGCATCGATATACTGGACAAGTACATCTATTAGTATATGTTACTTCAAAGAGTATTACTTCTTAACAGAAGACGTACAAAAGATTATCTATGTATATCATGAAGAACTGTGAATGAAATTGGGAAAGGTATTAGTTACATATAGGTACAACCTTCTTTTTGAAATCTGCTAAGACTATTTTGCAGGAGAATTGCTATGTGTAATGATGTGAACTCTGTTATATCATGAGCGAGTTATAAGTAAGTTTAGTTTTTTACACAAACTACTTGACCTAAATAATGTTCCACAAACACGTATTATGATAAACTGAGCATGATAATTTAAGGAAAATAGTTTTTTGTTTTTTTTGTAAATTCAGTTACTATATCGATGTTTTTTTTACAGGTTTTAGACAATTTTACCGCAAAACATTGTAATCGATTGACTGAGATATTAAAAACATAATATTTCAAGACGAAAAAAATGTATGATTCAAAGACTAGAATCACCTTGCATATGAAAAAAATAGCAATATCCATAGAAAGGACAGAAAACAAAGGATTTATAAAGGTCACAATTATTGTTAACAAAATAAATAAATCTTCTTACTAAATGCACACCTCTAAAAGAAGGATTTGTAAATGAGATGAAAACATAATTAATATAATTTGCACAATAATCTATTACGTATAAGAATATTTAAGACATAAGAAATTAGAGATATGGAAAAATCAAAGCGCCAGAATAAGTTCGACCCTGTGCGCGATTACAGGTGTGCAAATAATGGCCAAAATAAATGCGTAGTTTATCAAATATACAATGCATAGGACATTGGAAAGCTAGAAAGTATTCAGCTGCAAATAAACACCTTTTGTAAAATAAAGATCATACATTGGGACAAAAGTTGCACAAGAGTCAGTTACATTCGATAACAGGAAACATTGTATTAAACATTCAGTACTTACTAGATGATTTTGCATTTTAACTTAAGTTAGGTATTAAATAAATGCTTACATATGCTATCGGAGTCGACCAAAATAATCAGAGTTTGAAATTAACCACTACGTCTTACACCCCTGTTATCTGAATATAAAATCCCGTGCGTGCCATTCCATTCCGAACGCACGAAGACTGAGACGCTGCGATTATACGTACGTATGACAACTACGGCCTTACATAACCTGGTTCAAAGTCACAGAAGGCACTTGATATTTAGGTGTGAAGCATGACTTGACACAACTGATGCCTCTAATCTCCTAAGATATACATATGTGTTCTGAACATGGACTACATCTGCATAATTAACTGACTGCGAGTGGTCAAGATCATGCAATGTCAATCATGTGTGCAACTGAAATCCATCTTTCTCATAACTCTGGACGCAAGCGTCATCGCCCAAAACTGCTTTTCTATAGGACAGTTTTTTTCGTTGTTGTTATAGTTTACTTTATGCACCAATGCATTAATTTAAACGCATGCAGTAAATTATTTATTTATTGAAACAGCTCATACTGGATGTCAAAAAAGTGAATTAACTGAGCAGGAAGCCGGTCTATACATATTAAGGGTCACTTAATATGTTTTATTTACGTTACGTAAATGAGTTTAAAAGTTCAAAAGAAAACCTGAACAGACTAATATCAATAACAAAACAGCTTTACACTGCTGTTCATTAGAAGGGAATGTGGTAGTTGTAACGCGTCCATACCGTTTTGCACTATACAAAAACATACTTCAACATCAGCATTTTGTCACAAGCATTGAGAAATGATACACTCAGCTTATCTCCACTTTAAATGCATTTAAAGTACTTTACTTCATTTGTGATACTGATAAAAATCAACAGCTGTCAAACAGAAAGACATCACAAAATGCTACCCAAAGTTTAACCACTTGCCAAAAATAACATAAAACTGAATGTATTTAATTTTATTTAATGCAGGTTGTAGCGTTTGATCATTTCAAACTACGCTATTTGTTTTTACAATATTTATTTTATTGCTTTAGATTGATGCGTATAGAATCCATTAGATTCTGCAGTGAGTGATAGATCAAAACTACATGAAGTATCCATCTTGTCTGAGAGTTTTGTAAAAGCAGCATTACTGCGGGTAAAACTAGATTTGCTGATTTGTTTTGTATCGATCTAGATGTTTGGCTGTTTGCTTAAAGTAGTTATTTGACTTGTAATGCCACAAACCTTAGCAAAACTTGAGTCCGAAACATTACGCTTATTTACAACTTGACATTTCTTTTTACAATGCAGTACTAAAATACTGGAAAAATACAACGTTGGCGTTTACACATTATCAAACAAATTAAATGTAGCATGCAAGCGTTTCGGAAGACAAAAGAACAGCGCTCAAACGAAAAGGCTTTTACTGACTGTACTGAAGTACTGACGGAGGTTAATTCAATGACAAAGTACTTACACAATATAGTTACAAACTACTTCATAGCATTTAATATGCATGGAATTAAATGCACATTAACAAAAAAAGCTTTCAAAGTTTTTAAATAAACATCGTAAATGACCAATAATATTAAAAGATCTATATTCCACATTACATTCAAACGCGACTTAATATTTATTAGATTAACCATAATCGGAAGCACTGAGAAGTGATATCACAAAAAGGCATGCAAGCTGTAGGCAATATTTTGTTTTTAATTATTATTCCATAAACAATTTCTGGTAATTAAAATATCCCTTTCAGCAATTTGTTTTTTACGTCTCTGTATGTATGTATGTATATTTTTGTTTCCTTTAAGAATTGAAGATTTGAAGATTGCATTTATATATACAACATATAGCGAGCATGATGAACTAGAAAAAAGTTCTAAGCATTATAATGCTTATTGTGATAATACATGTAATACAAATAATGATAATATTAATAATAAAAATAATAATAATAATAATAATAATAATAATAACAATAATAACAATAATGATATAATGGCAGATAATTTTATAAACATATTGTATAGTGATATTAAAAACGAAAAAAATCTTTAAAATAATGATGAATACATCCATACTGACAATAGTTCATACAATGCACAAAAAAGATAATAAATGTATGCCAAGACCATATGGGTGCTGAAACCAGCGAAATATAAGAGTATCGATATGGCCTGAGTAGCTTAAATGTGTAACTTTGCTTGATTGTGTCACTCTCCGAGTGTGGATATGTTTAAATATATCTCAGTCTGTGTGAGTGTACACGTGTGTGTGAGTTTGTTTGCATGCATTTGTGCATGCATGTATTTCGGTAATGTGTGTGTGTGTGTGTGTGTGTGTTTATGCGCGCGGGCGCGCGCGTGTGTGTAAAAGCATGAGAGCAAAACTTGCCTTTAACCCTTAATATGTTATACTATTATATTATAAAAAATACATTTATAACATTTTTGGACTAAAGAAGAACGCAACAAATAATGTAGATGGGATGATGCCCAGATATGTTCAAATAAACTTAGCATAATCTACCTACTTGTAGAGGCTTATATATAATAAATACTGAGTCGGTCTTAGGATAAAAGAAAGTTCAAATTTGAATGTAAACAAGTAACCATTGCACAGCCAAACTGGAATAAATAGAAAGATATTTTTCACAGACCATGATAAAAATTTCAAATGAGACAAGAAGATACAGAACTAAAATGTCATAAGACAACAATCATTGCCCAAATCCGAAGTACGTCGATCTCATTTGTAAAATAACCACATGAGATGGGTGTGGCGAAATAAAATATTTATCAAAACATAATACGGTATGCTAAAACAGACAGACAAACAGACAGACAGACAGTGCGGGGCACTGAACCCCGAGAAGAGTATTTACAATTTGTTTTCTCACCTAATGAAAGAAAGGTTGACAACACGTGATCTCCGAGTTTCTTTTGTAACCGCCCGCCAACAGAAGACGGTGTATGTACAAATGTGGACAGATGTGGACAGATAGTGATAATATGATCGGTAGGAGTAGTGTCGTTGAGCTCAACACCGCATCTTTGACACCCTGCCATGACAGACTGCTTGCAAACTGTTCTGCAATACGTAAGTTGGCATGAATGCCTATAATTATGCTGCCAGATCTCACTTATTTCATACACTGTATGCATAGATCGAACACGAGCGAGTTCTGCCGCACTATATCTAAAAGTCCAGTCAATGATCGCCTTTGAACGAATCTTGAGATTGAGACGTGTCCATGTTACCTTTCTCGGAAAATTTCCATCGCAAATGAAATCGTTCAAATAGTTTAACTCATAAAACTGAAGCAATCCCCATATGTCTTTAAAGAAACCAGATATCCTAGAGGGGTATATAACTAACCTACTGTATGTTAACCGAAAGAGAAATATTTGCCTTACTGCTTTTTTACACAGCAGACGATACAGATGACCAAGAAAATCATCTCGGTTGATCAATTAGACATTGTATCGGTAGAATATTAAGCCTACCAAATGCTATATATCTGTACGTGTCCTCCAGCTGAAGCCTTGCACTTATTTGACGCACCTACCGTGAGCTCTCTCAAGGGAGGTAATTTCATGGGACGGTAAGGTGTAGAAACATTCAGTGCCGTACTGTTCTTTGTGAAAGACTACATTATTATAAGTCCGTTTACATGTGATTGGATTCAATGTCTGAAAGACTCATAGTTCAGAGTGCCAAAGAAAGTTTTCCTTAATATAACGGAAATGAATTTAACCCTCTGTTTTAGATTGCAGTCACAGTAACACATAATACCAAGGTGTAATTAGTTATAGACTTCGGAAATGGTATCATCACCCAAATGCCACAATCTAGACAAACGGATTTAAGACATGTTATTTTTTATAAACCATTACGGAATATTTAACATATCACATTTTCTCGCTATATAATGTAATTATCCTACAACTCTACTTATAACAAGTCCAATAAGCTGACTATTTGTTTTTATCGGTACGATTTAATCACATATAGCCTAAATTTGACCATTTGAAATGAAAAAAAAGATTTGTTCAAGAAAGCAAATAAATTAGCGTCCTCAACACCACGCATGTAGACTGAAAAAATACAAACTTCTAAATTCGGAACTGCCACTAGAAAAATGCATTCGTGGCAATTGTTAAATGACAAAAGCAAAGAGACGAGGCTTAACACAAAACAAGAAAAGGATAACAAACACACCGGCACATAGTCCTATATGTTCATCCATGACCAATGCTTATGACTTATCCTATGTAGAAGATATGAAGTGTGTGTTAATGGTTACATTTTCTGATTTCTTTTGTGCATTCTGTTTTGCGATTAATGACCGCACTGTGATTGCTGGAATTTGTATTAGATTTCCTTTTAAATTATAGTCACGCTCGTGTTTTTAAAATAAAATTTTGCTGACAGGCTTGTTTATCAGTTAGTTTGCAAGCGGTCTTTGTCGATAGGACGACAGCAAATCGCTTCTTGGTTGCCACTGCAATTCAAACTAAACAAATACTCAATGGAAGCAGTAACACAAGCATAGTCTTTAGTATTGGAACATTAGCAATTTAGCGAATCTCACCTAACTTTATCATATAATAAATATATTGGGTGTGTTTTTGTGGCTTATATAATTTAATAAGGTAATATCTTTCTTTTTTAACAAAGCCGGTCGAATAATAAGATATCATTTTGTTACCGTTTTCATCAACATAATTATTTTGACAAAATGGGATTTTAAAAACAATACCAATGCAGTACCTTTTCCTTATCAAATTACTAAATATTGTAAATAAATAAAATAAATGAATATATTTAAAAAGATAAATAAATAAATACTTAAATAAATTAAAAGTTCAGGGTTTATCAGGCATCTTCATTGACTACTTAAAATAGGAACAGATTTTGCACAGATCTTATGAGGTTACAATCATGTCCGACTCTCAGTGTAAAGCTTACTTGAAACTGAACGTAACTTCTGTTTTGAAACAGTTTTGATGATATAAATATAAAAAAAACAATTGCAGAAAAAATCTTAGAAATGTCTGACAATTGCACAATTTGGTTTATTCTTATCCGATACATGTAGCTATCGCCATACCTTAACCTTACCTTCGAAGAAAAATTAGCTTACCCTATGCAGTAATCAAACACTTGTCCTTAATTTGTTTATCCACCCCAAAAAAGGGTAAAATCAAGGTTTCCTTAGTTTAAACAAACGCATGATGATACAAACAAATGCCAATTCAAGAGAATGATGAAAATGTGATTATGCGATGTAATAGTGCCAATATTCAGTATCTATAAATAGCTAAGGAAATATAAGTTGAATACATTGTATACGTTGATATTTTGGTATGAAAACACTGCGAGTTATTTATTTAAGATAAAATTTGAGAAAAAAGTTATTTTAAACTTACCTTGCTGTATTAAATATACAAAATAATTTAACAATAGAGTAAAAGCAATACAAATCTTTAATAAGAACTCCTCTATAAAACCTCATCTATGTCGGACAGAAAGGCAGACGACTTACGGAGTTTTAATCGCACAATTCGTTGTATTTCCATTTCATTCTAAGACGACAAATCCTATTAAGCATAGATAACACAGTTAAAGCAATCAATACAACAATATATCTTTTGCCAAGAAACAATAGCAACACCATATAAATGAAATTTTAAGAAGAAGAACAGCGTGCATTTTTATGTCAATGTTGCCCCCTCGTAACAGTGTTATTTATTGTTGCCGATTATATTGTACTTATGTAAGCTATCAAACCTTTATAAATTGCTGAAAACTTTTAAATTAGTTTGAATTTAAGAAATTTGTAAACTTTAGCTTATGCTATAAACGTTCGGGAAAAATAGATAGATATATTCCTACTTAATCCATGTATGTGCCGAGCGGTTATGATGGACCACTTGTAACGACTCCGCTCCAAAACGCGTAGGTTCCATTCCTGGTCAAGTCGGGGACATTCTCATAGGGAGGTCTTCCAGCTGACATGCAATAATTCAACTCAGATTTTGTTTAGAAAATTTCCTACCGATAACTCGCAGGCCGTCGACATAATTGCGATAACCTTGTTGGCGTAACAACATAAACAATTAAAAGAAATATATGTTCATTTCTCTTCCATCACAGAGATTTTACACAAAAATATGAGAGAACATTAGAGAAAAAACTCTTCGTTAGAGTATGCAAAACGAAATGGAGAGCCAAACGATGTAATAAGTCGTAGACATTATCACGGCGAAGATGCTTCTTTGTTTAAACTGAAAAAATAGCATTCATATTGTTACATAATGAAATGCGATACGTTACCCTCAAGTCTTACCACATCAACTTATTTGATTTGTAAAATCGTATAAAGTTATTTATAAAAATTGTTTACAAATCGAAAACTTTTCAGATATTATATTTCCTAGGTCTATTTTATTTTTAATTAAACCTTTATTACAAAATATAAAAACGCGTATCTCCAGTTGGTCGAACTTGGCTGGCATTTAGAAGTCTGTTGTCTAAGACGCCATAACACTACCCCTGGGAATAGTCGTCGACGATGTGTTTGTTACAATACCACGCTAATGTATTCTATCAGGCCGTATTTCTACAAATTAGTACCGTTTTATGCCAAATACCATGTTATTGTCTCCCTAAGGATTATTGAATATGACAGGCTCAAGTTACATAGTGTGTCTACAAAAAGAGTGAAAAATGCATAAATGCAAGAACGTTAGGAACTGTTTACTAAATAAATACGTTTTACCTGAGGTTGCGTTTTAAATGTCATATTGAAAACATGCCTAGAAAATATTGAGTTGAACATTGTATAACAATTCTGGTCTGCGGACTTCTGATGGAAATCAGAGATTGTCACTTTTTTTTCCAAAATCAGGTAATTTAGAATTATTTCCCAATTATTTTGTTAAAAGAAAAAAAAACAATGCAGAAATTTAACGTTTATGGTATTTTTTTTTCAAAGATATGATTGAATGAAAATTTAATCTTTTTAGGTGGCAATTTACTTAATCAAATGTGACTAGAAAGTCATTTCCATTATATTAATTTACCTACAAAGACAAGAAGTTATGCCTTTTAGATGACTTTTAATAGCATTTGCACTTATACTATCTCTATACTACACCTATATTACCCATTAAACGTGAAAATAAATTTGGTGCCGGTGATAGATAAGATGATTGTTTTAAATCTAAAAACACACTTCAGTAGACATTCCGAACCAAAATCCCAGTACCAATTCCGGGAATCGATTGACTTAAATGCTGACACACATAAAGCAATAAGCAGCGAACAACCAATTATAAAATGTATCTAAATAAATAACATCACTAATGCATAATTGCAATCGGCCGCAAAGTGTTAAATGTCTCTGTGGGTTTTATATTTATTGAATAGTCGTCTTTCAAAGCATTAAAACAATCAGGCATGTTTACTTACAATTAGGCAATACAGATTGCTGCCATGTTTCTCTTCCAACGCCTTTTTTATCCGGATGAGGAGGCTTTTGAGGCGCTTTAAATTTAATTTTCCATGACTGGCGAACAAATGTATTTAAAAGAAAGAAAACAATGACGCATCAAAACAAATCGTGAGTTTAAATCTTGAATCTGTTTTGATTTGAATAATAAGTAACTATGTAACATACGATTTATTGAACATCAGTATTGCCGTATTTTACCACTAACCATGCATACATTATTGTGATATATGAAAAGATCATTGTATTTTTAAGAACTCTTAGATTAGATTCGACTTTATAAAAGAGCCACCCTCTGTCTTATTGAGATTCTGAGTAGTATCGATTGCGTATGTCATTACTTATTAAAAGATGTTTCATCAATAAAAAAAAACTGTTACATATAAATTTGTCAATGATGTAATCATAAATATAAAAGGTATTTACTCTGCCAAGATAACTTGATAAAGACATACAATGTATAAATCATTTTAATAATTTCAGATTTTAATTTCTACAATAGTTGTTGATACAATTAATATTCACAAAAGTCACATAGACGCACAGTAAACAAGATGTGCGAAGCAAGGCGAGCCGGGCGAAGACACGCGCTCACGTCGAATACATTTAGCAATATATTAAAATATATCAATATCAATTTATAAATTTATCAATATGCATCTATAACATTTTTAGGAATTTATATAGGTTTACAAATTGAGAGTGTATATAAAGTATGCGTATGACCATACTGCACAGGATAAACACTTCCTGGACATACCGAATGTACCCTAAACGCGAGAGTAGATACGCATTTCTGTGCATGTTGCAGGGGTTCAGGATTGTGTCGATGAAAGAAAACATAGTAATTTATGCCTGATGCTGATACAATTATACAATATGGTGATAACTTTCAGAGGAATCGTTGCTGTTTGTTGTGAATACAATTGATGGAAACAGGTTTCATTAAATCACAGTGTGTTTTCATTTCCCCACTGTTTTGACATATTAACGACGATTATTGTTTCATGATTTCCGTTAGCGACAAGTATTTGCATGCAATTTGCATATAACCAAAATAAATCTGGCTAGTGTTTATAGAAAGCATAAATCATTTTATCACATATTAAATATACACAACGTCTGCGACATTCAAACTTCAGTTAAATAAAGCTTACATAGAGTCTCGTTTATTTATGCCGGGTTCTTTCTGAAACAGTTTTTCCTGTCAAAAAAGCCTTGTTGTAATAGTGGTTGTTGTTGTTGTTGTTTGCCAAGCGACGACGAAGAGACGCTCATGGAAGAACAAAACATTTTGGAGTATATAATTTAAATATCCACTAGCTCATTTTAATAAAAAAGAAACATGTGTCGTCCGTTAATCATTGTTTTATGTCACATTCATTTCGACTAATACTAATTGAAATATACTGTTTACGAACGATCTGTTGAAGTTTATAGAAAATTGATGAGACAATTGAGGCTAAACTCGATGGGAACAGAGGGCAATTAAACAAACTAAACCTTATTTTACGTTTATAATTATGGCCCTTTAAAAAGAGAAAAGAAAACACTTATCAATTAATAAAAATATTAGAAGTGACATGTTTGCTTTTTGTTACAGACATGGAGCTGGAGCAATGCGTCCAATTAACATACCAGAGAAAAGCAGACTATGTACTAAGCATTGCAAGGTTAAGTTTATTGAAATGAATTAAAAACGTGCTTGGTTATATCTTAACCAGGAGCATAAAACACCTGTAGTTTATTTTAAGAATATAAATTTCCTGAAGTATTGATAGCAAAGTAGAATAAAGCGGGCATTCCAAACCAGAGTAAAAAGACGATCATTCGTAGTTATTTTTTGTTGTTGTTAAATTGAATGTAAACTATATTACTAAAACAGGAAACCTAAGGAAACTATTCTCTATATATTAAAATAAAGCACACACCGTATGTATTTATTAAATGTCAACGTCTAATCAATTTTCTTCTTCAGTCCACTCGAATTAATGAATATGTCTACGAGGAAAATTGGAATTACAGGCTAATTTTGATTTACATGTTCTGTGTTGGAAGACGGCTATGTATTGACTGGATGAGATCTCCTGGCTGCCTTTACATTCATGAAAAGATGGTGGTCATGTAAACACCACAAAGCACACTATGTATTCATGAGCAAACCAACTTTAGGGAGAGGGAGAGAGAGAGAATAGATAATAGAGAAAGAGGGTATAAATGCGCGTGTGTGTCTGTCTTTTAAGTGTTTTTTTTTGTCTGCTGTTTAGCTGTTAAGAGTACAATGGTATGTAGACAAAGATTGCGTCGCATATGACTCAAATCGCAAACACCATCTCATGCCAACAGTGTTTAGTTTTGCAATTTATCATAGACGATCAACATACCGACACGTTTTAGCATACAGTTTACATACTCTAGAGTCTAGAGGAGGTTTGTAAAGCATAAGCCAATCTCATATATCAAAAAACAACGTCACAACCTCTGTTCTGTCTAACGTTGAGTAAAATAAATATTTCAATTACTTTGCTCATTGTTTTCTTATGGAAATACAGAAGCATATTTTCAAAGTCCGCGGCTGCTTTTTTAAAATTATAATTAGCTAAAATCAGTAGTGTTAAACACGTTTACCTTGATTGTGAGAAAAGATACGCCCACTAAAATGTTACATCTACCTTCTACAAAGGTATGCTTTTTAGTCAAATCGACAAAATAAACAAATAAGATGTGTTAACAGTAAAATTTGACTTCATTCAAAGCATTACGAGTTACAATAAAATAGTAGAAACATATCCCCGTTGAATAAAAGTTTCTATTTTTAACAATTAATCATATCTATTGTTTATACGATGCATATAAACAAACAACATGGGAAAGGTTCCCAAAACTACTAGAGATAAAATTGCATTTCACTACTATAACATTAGGAACTGGACTTTGTGAAATCAACTGGCAAGCAATTAAGCCTAATTTTGTTTACTTTGCAAAAAAGTAGTTCAGAGACAAATGATTTGATGTATTGCATACTGCAGTATAACAGTGACCAGGAAACATAATGCACTTCATCGCATGATGTAGTTTGTTTTTTAATAAATCTTAATTAACAAAGTTTTTATATGTAGATGCAGATCTTCAGCATCAACAGACTTTTACATGTAGACACATGCAGAATAATTTCAGCACATCATAAGATCAAAATAGCGAAAGTGAAAGCAATGCAGACGCTTTCTTGTTAGGAAACTATTATTATCAATCGGTAAGTTGGACCTCTTGATTTAGCCTCTGTAATATATAATCATAATAACAGAGATGATGCATTTCACGATACTTCATTTAATATACAGACACTTACATTATACAGCTTACATGTATGTTATTGTGTCCTTTATAAATCAGCTTACCATTAAAATGACTTATTGAATATTTCAGCAATGAGAATAACCCGACACAACCGTACTGCTACTTTACATATTATCATATAAAGCCACTGTGTAACTGATGTATGATTTGATCCTTACTAGCTAAAGTTAATCGGTCCACGAAATTACATTTTAGCAGATGGGTTAAACGAAATGGATTCGTCAATTTCGAGTGAAGTTTATTGAATAAGTGTTCACCATGACTCCCAATACACTCATCTTTTAATACGGCCTCTTTAAGTGCAACAGCTGCCATACTTTGGCATCGTTTGTGACATGCGGGAAAAAATATTGCCAATATTTAAATCCAAACATCGCTTGAGAAAAACTAATAGTTATTGCACACGTTCTGTGAAAAGCTTTTTGTTGATGAAATGTTCTAATACGTCATTCACAGTGGTTTATTCGCAAACATGTTCATAGCCATCATGTCGCCAGTATCCTCTGTCTAGTATTTTTGCCAAACCGATAAGATTGGTTCTGTAGTGTGGCAGGGTCTCCTTATGTTTGAGTGTTTCCAGTTTGTAAAAAGACATGAAAAAGAACGTATTTAAATGAATGATTAAAAGAAGACCCACACACTTCTTCTCAGAAGAAATAAATCATTATTTTCCATGTTTTTAAATTGTCAAATCATCTTTATTGAATTTGGAAACTATTGGGGATGTGTGTTTCTGCCTCGATAGTGTATTATTTTTAATTGCTTTTTCGCTAGTAACTATTCATATACAACCTTGTCGTCCGTCCGTAAATCAGACATCAGAACCGGAATTAATTGGAGACTGAACGGTCGAAGAACCTCGATGTAAAAGTCATAACCCAGAAAAACTAAACATGTTGGCATGTAACACAATTTCTTTATTTAATGTTGACTATAGTACTTGTCGTGCTTATTTCTTCCGTTTGTATTCTTTGAAATTTAATTGAATTTGCTATCAACAATGCACTCTCTCTGTTTGGATATTATTTTCCAATTACGTCACTATCGACGTCATGTAACTTACTTAAGAAAATGTCAGCGCTTTGACATATTTATTCAAACAGAAAGTTTTTTTTATCGCTTGCATGGAAATGGAATCTAAGAGCTTTGTAAAATCTGTTAAAGCAGCCCAGTCAGTCCTGATAGCCGACTGAATTTTACAAGTCGGTAAATGTTAGGTTTGCTCTTTTTGTTGAACGACTCCTCACAGATTTCTTACTATTCTATTCCGGCTTGCATGTGAATACATTTGTCCTGTGCCTTTTATTAATTTAAATTTTGGTATAGATTGCAATGCTCATAGGACTTTCTCATATGTCATTATTGATGAAAGCATAACTAGTACGGCACAATTTCATATTGTATATAATGTTAATCAAACGATATATTGATTCAAACTGGTACTTTTTTAAAATAATTGTAAAACGATTGTTCTATCAAATAACAGTTTGTTGTATACCAACATTAAGAACGGCATATTATATATATATATATATCTTTTACATGTTGATATGACTGGAACAATAGAAATGTTATTTTCGTACGACAAATTAATGAATCCATAATTTGCGATACAAATCTCATGCAAAAATTATAGTTTATTTAACAACTGAACACATCGAAAGATCCGATTTTTTTCCGAATATAGAAACCTTCTGCTTTTCAAACAGTTTCTTCAAGAGGAAGAATAACATTATTGTTTTGTCCAAAAATAAAGCACGAAAACACGCAAACAAATTCGTTAAATGTGTAAATTAAAGACAAACAGTTGTGAAAAGCACTAAAAAAATCTGAAACTAAAATTATATAGATAACTAATTGCTTTAACATTGCACTTTTATAAAGTACAGTATTGTTTTTAGTTAAAAACATTATTAAACTTTTTGTCTTATTCTCAGGACCGACTAAACAAATGTCATTCTTCAAGTACAGTTTATAGTTTACTATTACATGTAAATACCAATATGTGAGTTTTCCATCGAGGTTTTACGACCTTAACCGATTAATTCCTGTTTTGTACTGGGAAATACAGATGGACTACATGGTGGTATAGGAACACTTATGAGAGAAAAAAAAAATCAAAAATTAAAAAAAAATCTATTATAAAAACACACACTCATCCGTAATAATGTTGAAAATTCAATACAACCGACTAGACAATCTAAAGCATGTACTATAACGGTCACTTACACAGAAGAACCATTAGTCAATAGAACATAATATAGGGCTGATATCCATCCTAATTAATTTAAACTGCAATTAAACTGCTGATATATATTTCTTTAACAACAGAAAACAAATATTAAGACAAATAATTGTCGACATGATCAAAAACAAACACAATCAGAATACTGCCTTAGCGTTGCGTGACATAACTAATTGACTTTTGCTGGACGTAAAACATTTACACATGGGACTGTTTAAAGAGACACATCTATTACTCAGACCACGACTATGGGTCTCGTTCTAGAGATATATTCACACAACTACAGCTTTTTGTTAAAAATATTGTTCATGGAACTGGAACAGCGCGTGCAGTTTGACCACATACATAAACAATTTAAAGAAGCTAATATATTTCTCCCAGAGGCGCCTGCGCTGGCTCGTACACGTATGCAGGATGAACGATGGTCGCATCCCAAAAGATATCCTCTATGGCGAGCTCGCGGCCGGAACACGGCCAGCCGTACCTTCCGGCCTGTGTTATAAGGATATCTGCAAGAGGGATCTGAAGTCATAAAACATCAACCTAGCAGATCTCGAAACAGCTCTAGCTGGCGCGCAAATGCCAATGCCGGCGTCAAACAGGCTGAGGAAAAGAGAGAAAGAGAGATATAGAGAGATCCAGTGTAAGGAAAACAAGAGCCACACTATCTAACTTAACTGAACTTATCTAACCACTGCTTTCCCCATAGTACATTATTAAGCCACTTCCGCCGCGGCTGCCCCATAACTAAGTACATATTCAGGGGCAGACGTCCTTGTCTCTAGAAACAAATAGATGCCAACAATAAGGGTAAGGCAGATGGCTAAAAACCTTTTATACGTAACGCAGACAAGTGTGAAATAATAGTGTTAACTCCGTACCAGTTGTAATCTTCATAAACAACATTACACTTTCATGTAACAATGCTAAGTGGCCAGGGAAATAGACCAGTAACATTTAAGACGTCCCGGATTCGGATCATTAGTTTGTCTTTTTCTTCGTTTTGATTTTCAACAAGCCTGTCAGTGACATTCTGTCTTTAACGATCCCACTAAATATTTACAGAGAATAATAGTACAAAGGAACATCTGAAATAAAGAAATCAAATATAACGTTCCTTTTATTTAAATATATTTGTTTTTCTCTATGCAACAGTCTATTTTCTGGGGAATGATGATTTACGTATATTTCTCGAGTAGTAATTAGCTGCTAATTCACTCTGACAAGAATTTGCTACAGTAATAACTGAAAATAGCACTTGCTCATGACAATTAATTCAAGGAATTGGTACTCAAATCTTGTCTTAGCAATTTAATGTCGTTCATCAAACATAGGAAATAATTATGTATATTGTATCATCATTAATGAACACCTCTAGATATTATGCCTAGTATTCCTCAACTATATTTGCCTCTTTATCCTTGTTTGAAATAGCAAGATTGCCAAGAAATCGGCGTATTTTACAAGTGCAATATGCAAGTGGAGGCATCTATCACTGGTTGTAGACGGTCTAGAACGAAACGGTAGGGTCCTAGGGTCTCTAGTGACCCTTTGGTGGCGTCTAGCACTGGTTGTGGAAGGCCTAAGACGAAACGGTAGGGTCTCTTTTGGCCCTTTTGAGGGGGGGGGGGGGGGGGTCTTGCACCTTTTCATCCTTAAAACACCAACAGAAAAGCAAAGTTCCGACAAAGTATACACACATTGTATGCAAATGTCTACATCTACCAATGTTCCTATGTTGCTGTGTTGCTGTGTTTTTCGCACGCAAAGTACAAATATCAAGGCAGATAACTGTCCACATGATTTCATCGGAGAAATATTATAATTGTCTCAATACATTATCTGTTCATTTATAATATTGTAATACCAGTTGTTTGTTGTTTTTTTTGAAAAATGTAGTACATTGTCCTTGATAGAAGTTTGTTAAATATACTGCAGAGTGATATTCACACTAGCTCGTTCAAAGCCTTCTGAACACACCGACTCTAAGGATTTTCCTTTAGAGACAAACGTTATATTTCTTGGTTTATATTTATATTTTAACTGAGCACTATATTCGAAAGAATGGGGACATTACTGACACATGGAAAAACTGCCAGACTAGCACTAAAACAAACGTACGATACAATATAAATTGATTGTAAGTGATGTTAATGCTACTATCAGTATAACATTTGCAGTTTTTGCTTGTTTGGTAGCTTCTTTAATTGAGTATGTTATGGGCAAATATTTACATATTGTATGTCTTTGACTTACATTTTCAAAAATAATCATGGCATAATTTTTGTGTTTCAATTTTAAAAATTACAGCTATTTAGTTTGTTTTCCAAACAAGAACCAATACAGAATTGTTCCTTGATTATAAATCTCAGTTAGTTTTATCTCGTGATGCCACACTGGAACGAATTATGTTATTTAAATTGTTAATTTATTCTTGTGTTTTCTTTGTCACCTAACTTGATTTGTTTTATGGGCTTTTCGTTTTAGTTAAGCATGTCAAAACCAAACGTCAAACTAAAATGGGTGATCAATTGTTCTCTGTAAAGGCAATGACCATGCAATAACTTACTGAAAATATAAAATTCTGTCTTGTTGGTGGGTGATTAACAGTTACAGAGCTTTTCTATTGTCGTTTGACATTTTAAACGGAATGTGTGTTTATTTTTATCACACCGAAAGGCACACTGACAAAATAATGCTATGCATTATTATGGACTTTAGCCTGCAACATGTCTCGAACACATCTTAAACATGATGTTGATTGGTAAATATCAGAATGAAATTAAAATGCAGTTTAACATATATATACATAAATATATGTATATAAGTCACTTGAAATTCTTAATATACCATATGTATATGTATGATTCGTTTAATTCAAATTGTATTTGTTACGACCATTTACTGTATAGAAGTCATTTTTTTTCTGTTGGTTTTTGTCGGAACTTTTCCCATGAAGGCATTATAAATCTTTTAATAAAACACGGTTTTGTTGTTTCTTGGTCGATTTGTTGTCAGCCTAATGTTCCATTGTTGAAAAGGCACTCGACGTCGACCTTTGATGTTTTGCATCAATTCTTTCATGTATAAACTTAAAATCGGTTCTCAATGATTCATTTAACAATTTTATTTTCATGTAACTAGCGTGCAGATAGCACCATGACAGTCGTTACCTTGGGCAAACAGTGTAGTCTAAGATAAATTTCTCCCCTGAGAAAAACAGTGTTATATAATACGCTTACGTTCAGCGTTCACATTCTAACATCACTTTAGATACTTTAAACTAATAATTGAGAAATAAATATCATGATCCAATGTATGATTCAGATCAACACGACACTTCGCCTCCGGTTTTGCCGTCACATTATTTGAATCTTATGTTTTCCATGGGAAACATATAACATACCATGTTTTGTTCATGAGCAAAAATTCTCAGACAACTGTCATGTTGAGTGTTTAGGGCGTGCAAAAGGAGATCTCCTTAAAATAATTTAATAGGTTATACAAATCATAAAAATCATTCTTAAATGAAGTTGTTGAAATTAGCATTTAAAATGTGTGTACCTTGTGATTTTAAACTACAAACCATTTTCCTTAACAATTTGTTGCCTAAAAAACACATAAATTCTCTTCTGAATACTACAGTATTTCTGATTGCGGAACGATGGAAACCTGATGACTAAACTCACATTTGGACACAATATCAGTTTCAGAATTTAGACTTGCCATTATATAGTTGTAGCAGAATAGTTTAGCATCATTAATATATATTGACTTGTTCTTTCAAAGACCTCACAATAGATGTTTAAAACTTGATACGATACTATACACCCTTCAAGTTAAACAATTAAAGCAATACGCAAATAACTTATTTACTTATTTTTCGACAATATTGTAATCCGTCATAATTAATATTAACTAAAAATGAAACAAAACTCACCTAGAGTTTTACATTGAAGACTTTCGAGAAAACCAAAAGTAAATTGGTCTGGTAGGAATATGACAGTTTCATTTGGTAAAAAGTGTTTGTTCAAAATATATTCATCAGCTTTACTACAAGACATGCGTACATTGAAGATTAATATTCGATGGCGTGCCAATTGTAATAACATTGTATTATTTTGTATATAAATCGATTTTTTGTCGATCAAATCTTTCATAATTAGAAAAAATGAAATATAATACACCAACATTCAATTAATAAAACATTACTGTTGAATAAATCCGTTGTGTATTTCTTTTTTTTTTTCAAAAGGATTGCTTTAAAATGTTACCGTTATATGAAAGGCTCATGTGAATTGATTGCAATAGAAATAGCCGTTTGGGAGACGTTTACATAAAAGTAAATTGACACTGAAAGAAACTTTGTTGAATGCAAATAACAAACAAAACAAATAATATATCATGTCGGTATCTGTAAGACTTGTCATGTACGAAATTACTGTTTATAAATGTATTGGAAGGTTATGCAAACGAGTACACTGAAAAACAAACCATTTAAAAAACGAACACAGTGACAATACGAGCACTATTGAGGATAGTTAAAGGGTTTGGATTTGTCAATGACGTGTTTCGTCATTTAAATATGTATCTGAATTAAGCAGTGAAATACATCAAGAGCATAGTCCTATTCATGTTAGTAGTTTTAGAACAAAAAACAGCAGAGTTCCAGGGTGTCTATTTGTGTTCATTTATCCATGTTTACATAAGTGTTCTAACAAGAAATACAGAGGAAAAAATCGTAGCTGCGTTTTGTAAGTGTTAGATTAGGAGATGATAGGGAACTACCACCACATTTAGCAAGTTTCTTATTTGTGTTTAATTCAAGGTAAGATATCGGTCTTTTTGAAAACAAAGAGAGCGGTAATTGCTAAAACCTCCGATTGTGTTTTTCATTAGATAAAATAGTGTTTTTGTTGACATTGATTTTAATTTTTTTGATCGGCTTCTCTTATAAAACCATTCATTATTACTCGCGTGTAATCATGGGAGGGGGCAGCAGACTAGAATCTAATATGATTAACATGACAATGCTAAAGCTGATACAAGTTACAAGCTATTGCCTATACACCAACAAATAAAGGGTATTACAAAGAACCGTGCTGATATCTATATTGCTTGCAATCTGCTATAACATACTTATACATTGTTATCCACGAACAATCAGGGCATAATAATCATTAAAAGCATACATAACTGTTAAACTAAATTATGATTTATCCCTATTCGTTTTTCTCTATGTCTGTCTCTCTTTCTTTCCATTTCAATGTAACATTTTTATCTTAATATTAACATAAAGTCATAAAGTTTTCCTCTGTGTCTGCTGTGTCTACAAATGGGTTGGAATAATCCAGATGCCTCGACTTAAAAAATCCGACTCGGAGTCCGCCATTTTTAATTGCGTTATTCCCTGTGGTAATGTGAGCAATGGATAGACCATACTATTTTTTTTTACAGTGAAAGATAGGAAAAGTTATTTGGTGGAAAAGAAAGCATTGTCGAATAAACGTGAACATGTTATCATCGTCAGCAAACAGTAACGTACAGTACATAATGGTTACAAGCATAAATTATCAAATCACTTAGTTTTGAATTGTAGATGATCTGGGTGTGTCTTCCTTGATGAATTGTTTAGCTACTATTTCACCCGCTATGCTTGTCATTTCGCAATTTAGTTGACAGTGATATCTGTCAGCATTTATACTTACCCAACTGACATTATGCAGTACCGCTGTGACGCAAAGAGGATAAAGTCAACATTTAAATAGATTGTTTTCTGCCTAATTGATGATACATTGTAACTGGCTGTCAAACTTATCAACATTTATCTAATTAACAGCTTAAACCAACCAATTAGCGAAGCCAAACATAAATGTTACAGGAGTAAGCTACCGTAGCAGTTTGACAGGTGACAATACACAATGGCCAACCGTTGATTCGATCGGGCTTTGTATAACATGCATGAAACAAGCATTAAACTGAACTTTGGGGACCGATGATGACTTTGAATAATGCCGAACAAATAATCGAAGCTTTGCAACATTAAATTATGTAGGAAAATACGGGATCGTTCAGGGACTTTGAACCGAGTTTGAATAACCGAGGTTCGACTGTAATTAATATATTCAACCAAACAAAACAGTGACCTCTGAAATAATACGTCAGTTTATGTATTTCAGGCATATTTATGATACTTTTGTTTCTTGTACACCAGCTCATTGCACATGCACAAAGACACATTATCATGCACAATAATGCATAAGAACTTAACTGTATATTATGTGTTCGACTTAATCAGTACCATATAGTGTAACAATAGAATTACCAGGTTTGAAATCCTACCACTATTCGACCTTGATGACTGATGTCCTTTTGGCCTGCTCTGTTTACACCAACCAATTAAGAGTTATTGTACGTAAAATACAACCATCGCGGAGCGGAAAAAACAATGTTGATCACAAATATACTTCTAAGCTGTGAACGAGTATTCGGCTAAATTTATTATGTGCGTAAGGTTACAATGTACATGTCTGACGACACGATCGAAGTCTTAACCGTCGCACTGTCTGTTTTGTCTAATCGGATATGCAGCATTTCAAAAACAGAAGAACGGATTGCAAAGAGCATGTACTGCCAAACACCACCCAATCTTTAACTGCCAGAGTATTATATAAATCAAATATGGAACGAGTTAACACTCATGTCTAACCTTAAATCGGCATTCACACAAATACTTGGCTTAATTAAATGAGAATGATGTTATCCGTATGAAATCCTAAATGTTAATTTTTAATACAAAGTTAAACAATTACAATTACCTGTTTTATGACTCAGATATTGGGGAGAGAAAAAGCAACATATGCGGTATTTTCAGGGACTCTTGTACTTTTGATTATCGTTATTCCTCGCAAAAATCTATATTTAAAACAAAAATACCCAAACGAGATTTTAGACATGAATATAAGACGGTTTACCCACCTCGCACAAGAACTTTGATACTTAACGATATAGGTATAATTACTCTCTTAGGTGTATGTATATTATGCAGATTTGCTAGGTTTGACTGTTGGGTCTTCATAAAAACCGATGTCATGTTAAAACTGTTTCACCTCAATAAACATTACAAAATCAGCTCCTTTTGTAAACATTTCAACATTCACAGACTGTTTTGTTAAAAAGTATGATCATATGAGCAAAAATATATATAAACAATCGATCAGTCTATTACTCTAGACAAAGACTCACCATTCGGTTCCAGAAAAACCCTGATAGAAGATCTTTATCTTTTTCGAAATATCCTTGCTTAAATGAATTTGTTTTCTTTGGTCTCAAGAGCCCGATTATGATATGTTGTCCTGATAAAAGATCCATTAGCATGCGGTTTCTTCATTATCTGAAAATCGCAGTGAGGTGCTTTAAGAAATCCATTATAAGGACCCCGTCGATGTTTATACCCTGGGAATATATGTACGTATGCACCTATATCATATAAAGTCATTAAGGTGACTATTTCCCATGAAGAAATGATGTATTGTTTGCGACACAGACTGCTTGTATTTGCACATAAATAGCACGTATCCTGGCAAGCGTTCATACGTATTTCTTTTTAATGACGTTTGCAAATTTGAAAAAAATAAATCTGATGTTTAAACAATATATATAGCTGCATCATTTTTAATTCCGTGTGCAATTTTGAAAACAAGGCGAATATTGATTTGAAAAAAAATGGCGCGTTATCTGTCCGAAGAGGCAAAAACACAACCTTGAATTGCAGTTAAGTTCAGCGCTTATTACTACTTACTGAAAGTCTTGGAATTCATTCTTAGAAATATGCATCGTTGTGAGTTTTAGTCAGTTTTACCTGTCCAGTTGTTTTCGGAATGACAACTGTATGGACAGAACTAACGCACTGCACATCAGTTGGTAAACTATTTTGCATTAAGGCTTCCCCCCAAGTCCAAGGCAAAATTACAGGAGTTATATTTTCAAGACTGTGAATCCAGTCTTAACAAGGGGCGCCATCTATGGAATTTAGAAAGAAATGATGTGTAAAGGCCCCTTTAAGTTTGATTGTAAGGGCAATAGGACATACGACTACATGAAAAGTAAGCCTGGTGAACTATATCGGTAATTTCGATTGGAAGCGAGCCAGACAATTAAATCAATCTTTACAAATAAGCCTAAGTGAAATATGACAACTGAATGGCACATGCGCATTTGTTAGCTGGTCTTAATGTTATGAACTGTGTATGCATATACCACAATCCACCATAAGTGGTATAAGCCGGAGATAAGTATGTGTACATTCATGCATATCTTATGTTATCATTAGACAGGTTGCTAAAGTGCTTTGGATTAATATTTAAGGTAATGGAATAATATTAATTATTCCTACTTCAAAAGACAAATTAACCTGGCTTCTATCAAACACATTTATTCCTATTGCTTATCGCACAGAAAAAAAAGCATACTTAACCTAAACATTATTTTAAAATCCAAGAATGTAAGGTGCCGATAACTAATCTCAATTAGATATAAATGGAATACGGAGACGTTACAACAGTTGACGGCCCTCAAAGTTCAGTCATCCCGAAACTACATAGAAGTTAATATTTATTGTCGAAAATAGATAACTCCCAAAGCACATTCAAAGCTACAGTCTGATTTAATGACCTGAGGGAGTTTATACATATAACTTATATTAACGCACTTACCTCCTCAAATGTACTTGATTAAATAAACCGCGACTGCCAACGTCCCTATGGAACCTCAAAATTTGTCAAAACACATATCCATCGAGACACATCAGCCTAACCTAACATTATTGTACTACTTACTTTTTGGAACAATAAACGGTAAAACTATTGCCTGAAGTTAAGAATTTTCTATTTTGGCCAATTTCACTCTTGTTACATTCTCTTAATTCTGACAGCCTAGTATCGGTTTTAAATAGACTAGGCCTAACAGTTATTTTTAACATGTAAAACGTTATTATCACAGTTTAGCTAACCATTTTCTTCTTGAATTATTCTTTATGTAGAAAGTTAGACAACAGAGCAAACATGCAGAAACGTACCGAAATTAAATATGGATAAAAACAAACGTTGTTATGGTAATTTTTGTTTATAGCTTTTCATGAATAATGAAATGTTTTAAAATTAAGACCAATCTCAGGAAAGCAGTTAGTTACTTTTTTACATCGATTGAAGCATACAAACGGTTTCCACAAAAGATAGTAATTGTGTTGTTGAGGTCTTTACCATGTACCAGGAAGTGATCAAACAAAAGTAATCACTCCGCGTGTGTAAAACTCATTTAATAAATTAATCTGTTATAGGTATTTTCATAAATGTTAAATATTTGTTGCTTATTGTAAACAATTAAAATAAATAGAAACATTTCGAATCTCGTGCAGTATTTTTTTAACACAATCACTGATATATTTAAAAGAATAGCAGACATTAAAGAGAAATAGTGAAACTGAAAAGAGAAATAGTTTTACTGAAAATAGAACTCATCTGACATGTATATGATATCACCTAATGTTTTACAAGGGGTGAACTTAACCAGGACAATCCTATACTGTTTGTACCGCTAGTCTGTTGGTCACACATCAAATCTGGAAACGCATTTGCTATACTTTTTACTTTTTAGCTCAGAACAGACAGAGGATTATAACAAAGTTTAAAATGATTATACTTTACATGCGTGTTTGTACTTCCTCAACTTATTTAAATAACTGAAACTGAGTTGTTACTAAATTAAACGTTTGCCAATTGACAACGACGTCATGAAGCTTTCTCACACACACTGTGTGATATAGGTCAATAATGTGGTAATGATATTGAGGGTTACATTCTCCAAACTAATGTTACTTTACACAACGGGCTTTCTTTACAAACAATACTCTTTTACAAAACTATTATTTAGGCACATCTACCCATCAACCGCAGTTATAAACTAAAATCCTCTTTAATGTAAACGGTTGCATGGTTTCGAAAACTGCCACGTTCACATATTGTATTCTACAATTTATCTCATGTATAAAATGTTCCTTATCAATCATCTGCTTACCGTGTTAAATTTTTAATCGGCGAAGAGACATACTATTCATATCTATCAACTCAGACATAAGATATATAAAGCCCAATTTGGTGGCATTGGTTTTATCACCCGACTTTGTGGAGGACATGTCGCACGATACGTCTTGACAAGTTTCATGCCGCAGGTAAAGTTCGAAACGTCTAAATACAGAATATTGTGTTATTAAAAGCAGCTTGAGATTAAGTAAAATACAAATTAAACATACAAAACATAATAGATGTAACCTGTTATTACAAGCGAAATCTACAATATTGAGCTGTTTTTGTTAACAAGCTGACGCAACAATTTTATAACGATAATTATCAAACAAAGTACTTCTAATCTCGAAACTGTTTGCTTTTATTAAATCCGCGCTGCATAACCCATTTAGGCACACGGTCGAAATCCTATTGCTTCTGGAAATGAGTGGCAGACGCTTATCCTTTTTGTTCAATTAGGTCTGTCAAACACAGAAAAAGATCATATGAAGACTTAACACTACTTAATAGCAGTCGTGCGTAAAATTACTAGGGAATAAAAGACAGAGTGCATGAAGAGCAACCAAAGTTTCTTTTGATATAGATTCCTCCATAAAGCATTTTAAGACAACTGTTGTCCTACTGTCTAAAATTAGCAGCTTTTAAGCAATGCCTTTACGTTACTCCAAGACACATACATGGATGTAAAATGTAACGAAATATCAAAGACATGGTAGGATATCTTACAAAAAATTGTCTTTTGATTTTGATGAATCGCTTTGTTTTTATTATTTCGTTAATGGATGCATTATTTATTATCGTTAATGTATTGTGCCACTATTTAAATACACTATTTATTTTTATACTAGACCATATATGCATGCATTAATTCAGGTTATTAACACATCGTGTTTACCTTTACACGGGGGTCAGTATTTTGATTTTTTAAACTTTGAATATACCAGTGAACACGCCTAACGATATAACAAAATAGTCGCTTCAACAATACTACATTGTTGTATGACGTTAATGTACGTGGTTTACTCATTTGGAGATGGAGAAGCATGGTCAATAAACAACACGCTAAACGGCAATTGCACAAATTAGATTAATATAGTTTATCAGATCATAGTTTGGTAAACATTTTGTACAACAAACATACAAACATAACACGATTTAAATTATCAACAATCTGTATCATTTTAATGTTAACATAACACTATACATTCCATATGGCAGGGCAAATGTAATGCTTCACTTTCAACTGGAGATTATCAAAATTAGGGTTAAAATGTGTTCACAAGTGGGGGTTGAGGGTTCGATTGATTCTTTAGATAATTTCCTTTAAGGTCAATCATGTTTATTGGGTTTATCGTCCCACCAACAGTATTTTAGTTACCTGGAGACTAGGTCATATTTATATTAATCTTAACTTTGACATGTTTTATAAATATTGTCAACACAACATTCAACTATAGAGAAAATAAACATAATAAACAATTCTGACAAAAAGGTTCATGCGCATTAATGTTCATCTTTATTCCTGCTTTATTTTTTTACTTTGACATTTATCTCTGCCTCGCTCTACTATTTTAGAAAGGAGACATGTAATTTTTTAAAATTTTATTTTGTAACTGTATGTTAAATATGTGACTTGTGCTTAGTTTGACTACAAATTCGTTACCTGGTATATTCAATGTATAAAAATATCAAAACCATTGGGTGATTTTTTTTTTATTTTGCAACATCCAGCAAAATATTTTATATACAATTTAGGTACCTGAAATAAGTCGTGCGGCGATCAGGAACTCTGTTCTTTTTACAATAACGTACGCTAAGCAGAAAAAAGGGAGAAAATCAGTCTTACACGTCTTGGCATTGTAAAGTAATTAAATATTTGGGACAGTATTCAAACAATTCAAGTTACTTGTTTGGTTTGTTTGTTTAATGCTATATGTTGGTACCAGGGGATATTCGATAACAAAACATTCTCCCAAAAAAGGATATAACAAAATGTTTGGTGCTTTCTTATCTCTAAAGGTAACTTTCATACCAACTTTAAAAGAAAAAATATAAATGAAATCAAAACTGGATGAAAAAGTTTCGTAAACTTTGGCATATACGCCTACATTAAAGTCTACAACTCATCCGTTGTGTTAATTTTCGAATTCTATATATTTTGTCGCACTACTTTCACCCTTAATCTAAATCCTATATAATCGTCCTCAAGAGTATAAGTATTAGTGTTTCGTTTCGTATGGTTATATTGTGTTTTCAAGTTATTTATTAACAGAATATTCACGAACCTTTCGAATTATATAAGTCAATAATTTGTCATTTAAAGTTTCTAGAACTTTGTTTATTAATAAATATTTCCTTCAGAAGAAGGTTTAAGTACGCACTGGCCTGCTTTGTTAGTTTTTTATTCCTGTCGATTTTTATATGTGCCATGGCATATGTAAGACAACAGTCAGGGATACAGATTGTATGCATAATACATAGTATTTCTAAGTACCTAGATTAGGGAACTTCGCCCATTTAATATCCAAGAAATAACGATGTCGTTTCCAGAATCTTACTTTTTATTTTATCGTAAAAATGATAAAACTACGTACATTCCAGTGTTAAGGCAGTTGCATACTGCATCAGGCAAAACAACTTTACTGAATGTAACACAAACGGAGTTTTGAAAATAAAATAATCTAAAGTATGGCCTATTTATTTATAATATAGAATATCGATACGCCTTTACTCCACTTCAAGCGTGAAGTATAAAGTACTCAAATACTATAATATCAAACAAATATCAAAATCAATATTATTCCATACAAGTTCCAACCCGTTCGTAAGTATTAAATTATAATAAAGTTGGTACTAATATTTGTCTCCTTTCACAATTTATTTTGTAAAACCACTTTTATTAAAAAAGCCAGCTTATTAAATACTTCGTAAAGTTAATGAATGATTTTCATTTGTTTACATTTATCATATTAAGTCTGGGCTATTATTTGCCACGACTCCCACAAAGGCTTAAAATCTGTATGTATTTTCCATTACTATTCCTGATTTCATAACTGCAACAGTCTCCACATTATCATATCATTATCGTATCATTCGAGTTAATAATATGCATTCTTCCATCTCAAGAGGACATTTGCAATGGAAAAAGCACGCCGTAACGTTATGAAATAAACATTCATTAGCATAAAACCGTCATTCACTTACAATTTAGCTGTTTAGTTGCGGCTTATAAAATAAAAACTATCGTTGAAAAATATTTACATTTTAACATGTCTTAATAAATACATATTTTATACGTGTGTTACTTAACTCAACGTATGTTAGTGTTGATAACCCTTGCATTTTGGACATAAAGAAACAATTATGGACAAATATTTGAATTGTTTAACGCGTGTCTATTAGAAAATGCATCACAAGTGTATGTTCAGCAATGTGCTTATTCCATCTAGCACAACTTACTAAGCTTACTTACCAACTTCTTATCAATGTCATTAATTAGAGTATATTAAACTACAGCAAAATTCAGACACACTTCGGTATACACTAGGTAAGATATATATATATATATATATATATATATATATATATATATATATATATATATATATATATATATATATATATATATATATATATATATATATATATATTGACTATATTTTGCAAGAAAGTGTCTCTAATAACACTGACAATATGTGCATATAACCATTTTCATCGAAGTAATATATATGTTTTTTTGAGTTAATAGTGGTACACACACACATACACACACACAAATATATATATATATATATATATATATATATATATATATATATATATATATATATATATATATATATATATATATATACGAGGGCTGTTCAAAAATTACGTGTACTTGCGCCATATTTTTTATTATATTGACAAAATCTTTTATATTTGGTATTATGATAAAGATAATTTTGTTTCTATTCAAATCAGGCCCTTTCATTCTTCCACATCTACGAACTTATTGTGACAAAGAAACACACGAATCATAAACTAATGAGCATATACAGATCGTTTCCATTTTGCATGTTGTTATCGAATACTACAATAAGTAGTATACTAGTAAAGTAGTTAAAATAAGTTCCAAATTACAGTAATATTTTTGTTTCGTTGTTTAAGGGGGGAGGGGTCGTTCTCATGGACAATGGTGAATTGAAACTACAATTGTCCCGGAACAAAGTCAATAGTATGAATCAGTTTCCATACTTTTTATAGTACTTTCTGTGTATATATAATGTCACGTTACATTCTGCCACTTCTATAAAAATATACTTGCAATAACAAATTATAACTGCGACGAAAACCAGATGTAAATCTCACATGTTAATCCCGGAAACAAACATTAACGATACAACTTTCAAAAACATTTCCGACCTTATCCATAATGTATCAATGAGCCCTACTGAGGACACTGTTGAAGTATTTTCTGTATTTGACATGTGTGCCACACACTTTTGTGTTTTGGAGGCATTTTGCCGTCAAGCAAATTCAGATGAAGCACAAACAATAGGCAAGGTTATAAAACCTGTATAGTTCACCTTCCTGGAGGGGTAGTATGGACAAATACAGGATGGCTTTATACAAGTTGTCTATTCATGATGTTCTCTTGAGTTAATATTTTAGCACTAAGGAACGATAATTTTACTAAATATCGAATGGTAAGTTAAATATTCTTACGGTTTAATTTGAATTTACTCTACAATAGACTAATATTTAAAACTGTTGACAACGACGGAATTCGGAATAGCTAGTTAATTATTTATTTTATTTACATTATCTGTCCTCGTTATGGTTATTTAAATAATTAGCAACAATGTAATATAGTATTCTACTTTATGGTTATATACACTTAAGGCCAGACAGAACGACAACGATAGCTATTTAAGCATTGAACAAAAGGACGTAATTAGTTGCAACTATAACAAACTTTATTTAGCAATAATCAAGATCCTAACAAGCATTGAGTAAGTAATAAAACAAACTCAATAGCTAAGGACAAAACTCGTATGTAAGCAAAGGAAGTAAAACAGTTTATTCTGTTCGTGTTCGTATTTTCTTATTTTAAATAAATTTGAATAGAAAACCACCTTGTGCATTTTAAAGACGATATAACGTTGAAGTGAGAGGCAGATTTGGCGGATTCATCCTTTTGTGGAGGAAACGATTTATAATATGTCGACTCAGGGTATTTTTAAGTCAACGGTAATACATATTCGAACGTTTTATCATAAGAAAATGTATCTTAAAAGCAATGTGTATGCATAATGTTGACATTGAATGATGTTGTTGGCAAACCTGCTGGGAGTGTTCTTAGTAAGAAAAGATTGATAGCTGATTGTTTTAGTGAATATGGCAACAACATATCGAATAAGTTTAGATTTGTTTATTTATGCAATATATTTGCCAGAGAGGATTAGTGTAGCTGGCTTGGTCAAATTAGTGTTCAACAACGGGTTTCGATTTTCTATAGTTTATTTGTTCGTTTCGTTTCATCTCCATAAACCGTAGATGTGTACCGTAAACCGTAAAAACTGAAATTATAATAAAATGACTCATAATCATTAAAGTTATGACAATAACAAACCTTTCACGACTGAGACTAGTATTACACATGACTATTATTTCAAGTATGACTATATATGACTGTATATGACCTTTAACAAATTAACTGTAATAGAAGCATGTCCAGATATACATTGTGATCGTTGAGATTGGGTGCAGTGTATAACAAACAAACTCTAGAACACTACAGCCAAATAATATTTAACTGTTCACACAACCACACAATCTTGATTGTAGCAGAGGGTGAATTTGTCAACAGAAAAACCATAATTCACAAAGTATAGATCTAGCATATTTCTATTACATGGTTTTACAGAGTACAGAGTATTATTATACCCTGGACCCTAGAATATTAAACATATATAGCAATTAAACCAAAGAGCATATCAATTGAATGACTAGATTTGCAAACACGTGTTGTTAATTGAGAGAGACAACTCATGTCTGACCCGCACTGTAAATTACGAAAGACAACTCTTTCTAGACGCAATTTGTGGAATACCAAAAAATGACTAGGGCATTGCCGGAATCATTTAATAATGCAAATAAAATATACCCTCAATGCATAAATTAAGCTATCAATGCAAACTATAGATCCATCTAAAGGTATTAATCTTTGATCAATACCGAGTGCTATTTATAGCCCCATGTGGTCTCAGACCATGACATTTCACGGAGCCGTTCGCAGAGCATGCTCACAGAAAATGCATGTTTACGTTCTAGATATCAAATCGTTTTTACTTAAACTGTGACAAGTACGTTACAAAATGTTTAATTACCTTGCTGCTCCGACCAAGCTGCTAAATATGTATCGTTAACTTGAAAAATTCGTTATTCAGTGAAGTTGGAACGGAAAGGAACTAACTAAAACTTAACAATTGTTGACTAAGAACTACACAAACAACTTAGTAGGAAAATATTACTAAAATTTACACCGACAGTTACAATTAGGGAATGAAAATGATCTCCAACTGTTTTGGCAAAGTCGTAATTAATATTTTAAAAAGATTTCTACAGCAGTGCATACTTGTTTTAATACTCACCTATGATCAACTAAGCAAATTCAAACTGGATAATCAACAATACTCTAAAATTGGTTAACAAAATTGCGGTAAACTAACTATACAATTAAGATATGGAAAATCATTCCAAAATAAACAAAAGTGAGTAGTTTTACTGCTTGAAACGGGTCGCTTGGTCATTAGAATTGCTAACAATGTCCGTTGCAAAAGACTTTTTTCATACAAATGTCTATTGAACATAATCATTTGCATTCCATTGGTGACATACAGTTTGCCTGGCAGTCAAATTTGTCAATATATCTGACTTAAGAGGAAACCTTTGATATATCTGGTGACATGTTGAATATTCAAATTTTGACAGTGATTCTCGACTGAAGCTGAGGATTATGCTTGCATAAAGTTGTAAACAAACGCGTTATTCAGTCTATACAATCAAGCGTTATTGGCAAGATGTTGGTATTTTGGTCATAAAAGCATTATTTATTAGTTCATACTTCATACAATAAATTCAATTGAATATACTTGTAAAAGTAGTTTTTCTCGTACTATTTTTTATCTAAAACTTTTTGCAGTCAAGCTTTATACGCTCACAATATGAACTCCAATATCCTGCAAACGTTTAGCTTATAACACATACATTACATAGGCATAATGTATCAATCGATTAGTTGACATAGACTTCAAGCATTGATGTAAACTCGTACTAATTACTGTCAGATTTATATGTATTTATTTCTAATCAGTAATTTACATTTATACAAGCAACATGTGATTTCAGTGACTGTCAAAGTATAAAGCAAGTATAACTAAACCATACTGTTCGATGTGGTATTTTAGCTGGAATTGGACTAATGATTTTAAAAGGAACTTTTTTTTCAAACACAACTTAAAACGAGACCCATTTATGCTATCGCTGATGTTGTAATTAAAATAATTGTTTCCGTTGAATGTTCGTGAATGTTACTTCAATGTTCTAAATGCATGAGTAATTGTCAGTTGATGTTAGGATTTGTTGAGAAGTTTGAAATATGATATGTTATTTCCATTTTTCATGAGATTGCTTTCCTAACAGAGAGGCTGCTGCCATATCATTGTCATTGCATCATATGGAAAACAATGGACGATTGGGCAACAAAATGCAATTATGTATCGAGCGTCGTATCATGCATCCTTGAATGATTTTAAAGCAAGGCATAACTTTTTCTGTTACTATGATGTAATTTAATTTTATACCAAAAAAAAAAAAGGTGAAAAGAAAAATGACATTCCAGTATGTTAGGCTTTGTGGTGTATTTTATTATTTGCTAATACTAAGGCTTTGCTCTGTTCATTTCGCAATAATACACATTGCATTTTATTCAATCAATATGATAGCTGATTCATTTTTTGAAGACTGATATACACATTAAGATAAAAAAAATACAAACAAAACATTTAGTACACTTAAAAAAGTATTGTTCACCATGCGAAGTCTTTATAAAGTGCCGAATTTTAAACAATCAAGTTAAATATTTGTGCCAATTTAAGTAAAATAATGAAGTGCGCCAAAGTCTAGATGATTGGTCTATATGGAATCCGATCTTTTGCTTTTTAAACAATGAGCAAAATGAAACATTTACTCCGAATATGTTCTGATAAAATGGACAATATATGGCGAAACTTTGTTTTTTTTTTATATACGACTACGATTTTTATAAATGCGCTACTTTGTTTAGAAGATATTTAATTAAAGACATGAGTTTTGTATGTGTTGAAAAAGTATAACGTTAACACGTTTGATTTTCTACATCCTCATTATATGGACTCAGTGGGTTTTTTTTAATACTAATATTTGCATAAATAAGGTTGATTTATATTTTACTTTCGAACTCTTCCAGTTGCGGTATTTTTGTATAGTCCACATCAATTTGCTGACATCGCGGAATTTACGGACATAACGTTAGTTTTTATCTCGCCTCTGTAAAACGCTTTATCATTTAGTGGACATGGTGCTTATTAGGATTTAAAGATTATCCCGCTAAATTAATGTTTTTGACTGAGGGTCGACAGAGGCTCACCGTGTTCTAGTTTTGCGTTTAATTGAAGCCTAAGGTTTTTATAGTGCTTGAAATACGGTTAATATGTTGATATATCTTTTCAATAATGATAATGTGTTTTAAAATATTTGGATGCTAAGTCGTTACATTTGTACATTATTTAATATCTTGATAATGTATTGTTCCAAATTCACGGTAACTTATAAGTTGATGATTCTCAATGAGAAATAATTTGAAAAACGAATTCTTAATGTACATGGTAATCGAACGAAGAAATCATCATGCTGACAATAAGCTACAGTACAAGACACATGGGTCATGGAAGAGCAAACCTTCCTATACATCAAAAAATCTTGCATAAAGAAAACACTGAAATGAAGTCGTCATGCTGCAAAGGCCAACTTATTTTACTGAACGCTGATTGGAAGCTTTTCGGCAATTATTTGAAAACATATATGTCATTACAATTATACACAGTGTCACTATTTCAATTAACTATTCCGTCCTTAGAGACATGGTATTGTTGTAAGGATAAGTTATGATTGATGTACATATTAATTGAGTAAAGAAGCCGAACGATTCCTATGTATTCAATCAATGAGCAGTGGGACCATTTTTATACACAGGAGACAATTTATTAACAGTTGATTGAGCTGCACTTAGTTCCATTGTTGTAAACCAAACGTGAGCACCGTTGAGGGAATCATTTGTATAAGGATCTCAATTTATCAAGTACTATATTTGTTTTAGATATTGATATGTTCATGACTCGATAATGTTACTGTAGTCCACAGAACGACATTTCACACAACTTTATACACAAATGAAAACATGCAGTGGTGAATGAATTTGTATAAATCTGGTCCTCTCGACTTAGCTCTGTCAACATAGGTTTCTCATTATTTAATAAATTGTAAGTTTGCAGTAGAGATTGAATATTCTTTCCCTAACGACTTAATTTTGAACACCGCTCCATGAATTCTCTCGCATATATATTTTAACATATATTTCCACTCCTTCTAAATTTCTTCGAAACCTGTTTGATTTACTAATGTTTTGGGTATACCGAGAGTAAATATTTTTAATCGCCTTATACCTGCTTATAAAATTTATAATGATTAAGACTATTGCTCCAAAATGAAAAACGCTATCACATGTTAGCAAATATTCCTCTTAACTTATTTATCATCTGAATGACGACATCTAAACATCTTATTTTTTTAATAGACTAAACAACAAGATTATATCAGTTTGATATTGTAAAACGTGATGATATGTTGTTTGTATGTTAGAAAGATACATTACACGAAAGAAAAACTAAATCCTGATGTAAGATCAACACATATTTAAGTGCAGAATGCATCTGAGATTTATTGCACCTGCTCTAATCCATCATTTTTAAAAGAGACACATTGACAACAGCATCAGAATGACACGGTATAAACATACAGACACAACAAAAATAAGAAGATTTTTAACATGTACATAAATGAAAAATAGCTTTATTGACACAATATATGTGATGTATATATGGGTTATTTAAGATGGCAGTCGTCAATTTTGACGCGTGGCGGAAGGGAGGCTATGTGATCATGCATTACTGTGTTTGTGAGCTTATTTTAATCACTATCATATTTAGGGCTCCGTACAGTTAAACTGTTCAAGATACATTATTATTGTCATATCGATATATACGATAAGTTTACGAAAACATTGAAACAACCCATAATTGACAAAATATTGTATTTACATTTATACATTTTACATATACATACATTAGGCATATATAGGGGTTTTGAAAGACACTTCAACTTGGCGAAAAGGAGAACATTACAATACATGTATGTATATACAATATCGTGCACTTGAAATTATAGCAGGACATTTAACACCAAATTATTTTACATAAATATGATTCATGTTTTTTTAAATAGATACAGTTAAACGAATCCGGGTGCATTCAAATAAGGCCAAATGAAAATTTATGAATAAAGCAAAAAGTATGTATGATTATGATATTGTTATCCATTTGTACACATTTTTGTCAAACGAGTTTTAATTAAAAAAGAACAGAGAAGAGACTTTTAGGGTAGACTGGGTCCAACTTTGTACATTCAGAGGACGTTAGATTTCTTTTTTATAATCGGCTTAGGTTTTTATCTTTTAATACGAACACTAATATACAATACCGTCCGTCCAATGTAAATGCTTGGTCATTTTAATTGATTGTGAAATAAATATGAATTTATGCAGACAGTAACTACAAACCGAACAGTAAAATACCAATCTGGCCTACCAATAATCTTTAGGCAAAATGAAGACGTAAGGAAGATATAGATCGCAACCTACTGAATGTACATCCATGGTAATTAGTTCTGGGTATCTAAATTAAGAATAATTCCGACGTTTTTCAATTGAGAGAGATTAAAATCACCTCGATAAGGCACAGATATCATCTGGCCAGCCCTAGCCCACATTGCAAATTGACAATCAAATTAATATATTCTAATGATAAGAAACGTCATCAAAACCAAAACGTTATACGTATTTTAATATAGCAGGAAATTGTTTTTATTCTATGAAGTCTCAGCCACATAACACAAACGTTAGGAAAACAGAGACCAACGATTTCCACACTAGGAATGAAAACAAGCTCTGTAGACAGTCAACATTACAGTATAATACCCGCGGGCATCAATCAATCAATGACGGTGGCCACTGTCTACTGAGGCGGATCTCAATGGTTTCGATGATGACATTTTATTTGCCTGCTTTATTGTTTGCTTAGATCTTATGAGAGAACTATATCCACATCCCCACAGGACATGGTATCGGTCAAAACAGGCACCAAATTTAAACCGCTTTGTCAATAGATGGTTTAATACGATAGCGCAAGGGTATCCGCTATGGTCTTTATACATACTATATTTATAATTTTCTGTATTTATAATAATTGATGGTTGCATACACACAGTTTTTCTACTGTCCAACACTTAAAGCTAAATACCAAATTTCAGTTCAAGTATTGTAGCAGAATAAGAACATATCGAATTCGTTTATTAGTAATAATTGTTCCATTAAATCTGCTTTATTTGTGAGAGGATTTTCCGATTTTCGCAATATCAATTTGTCATTGCCGAATGCCTTCAGACTTCGTTTTATTTGCTGACCACGAAGCGTTACCGAATAACGTGTAAATCCATCTCTGAAAATACCAAGACGTACAAGGAAGCTAGTTATCAATCACCGGTACTCTACCGGACACAACCGTCCTTTCAGGAAATCATCAAGCGTTCTTAATGGAGTTATCGACCATGTGAAATGTTGCTTCGTTATTTGCTAAGCTCATCAGATGGAACCCATTTTAGTGAATGGTTTGTGTTTGGAATGTATGGTAATTATTTTGAGCATGTGTTTTACTGCAGCAATTTGTCAGGGCAGTAGTAAACTTACTTGTCAAATAATGCTGTGCACATATGTGTAGAAAAGTAATAAACGAACACGAACACGACTGCAGAATATAAATAGTGCATAAGTAGTATTGCCGAATAATATCAGTTTTACGCAAATTCGTTAAGTAACGGGATTTTACATTTGAAGAGAATATAAAACTAGGAATTGAGACAGAAACAAACATTCTTATTGAAGTATTTTGACTAAACATAACTCAAATAGAATGACAGTGTATGGTCATTTGTAAATGTCAACTTGTACTACATTTTATCTTTAATTGTCTTCTAATGACTTAATTAACTGCACATTGAAAACAGGTCAAAGGTATGTACCTAATAACTAGAATAACAGTGTTAATAATTTCAAGGCAGAATTTTAATGATCTTAATGATACCTTGCGAATTCTATTTCCATTTATCATCAGTAAAGCTTGTGTGTAAATCAATTTTGTCAATGGTCTTTAGGCCATTAGAGAGAGAGAGAGAGAGAGAGAGAGAGAGAGAGAGAGAGAGAGAGAGAGAGAGAGAGAGAGAAAGAGAGAGAGAAAGAGAGAGGGGGGGAAGAGAGAGAACGAGAAAAGAGTGAGAGAGATCGGGCATTGCAATACCGAAACAAGCTATTTTGCAATTAACTTTAAATCTGCGCATAAGTACGTATACGTATTGAAGCCCGCATACATTTGTAGAGAAAAATACAATGCTATTGATGGCAAAGAATCTAAATAAAAAGTTTATGAAGCATAATTTGACAAAACTAACTAGGCTCGACTTTAACCCATTGAATTAAAAAAGAGTACAGATTAATCCGCTCAACGTGTCAACAAAGGATTCAATTACTCTAAAAATAATGCAAATCATAACGTGAAATACATACTAAGTGGTACAGTAAATAGAGATCTTGATTTCTATCAAATGTTGAAAACTACAAATACATATATATTCTATCATAATAATTTTATTACAGTTCTTTTCGGTTTATTACATTTATCTTTTCTTCTTTCTGGATATTTATATCTTCCAGAATTTATCAGCTTGTATTTTAATGAAAGATAGCTGCACACTCTAATGAATTGGTTAAAACTTCCTGCCTTCCATCGGTCCATCCAAAGATCTAATTTTAAGCTTTACCAGTTGTGTTGCCATATGCGGCTTTAACTTGACATGGTGTTTGACCAAAACACATGAGAAGACAATAAGAATTTGTTCAAACGCTTGAAACTGGCGTCCATTTGGAATATTTGTGTTTTTAACAAAGTTTCTAATTTATAAGTATAAATCCCATTTTTGTCGCGGATCAAATATAATGTGTTTGTCCCTTGACAAGTTGTCAACATAAATAAGGGAAGGGTGATATATTGGAGACTCAAAAGACAACAATTCGGTATTTAGATAGCGCCATAATGTAATTGGCGCCAGCTTTACTGTTACTTTTAAGACAAAGCAAGATAGATGTGTCTACCAGCAGAATAAGATGTTGTTTTTTTTTTGGTGTTTTTTTCTGTTTCTACGCGCGCCTCAATATTGTCATATACACCAACTCTATACTGACCCCTACGTACAAACGACACAAACTTTTTCTAAACCTGTTATCAATAATAAGGTTATGTAATGTATGGTTGATTACAGAAGTACAGAGACAACTTTCCATAAAAGTATTTTCTTTTAAATTAAACCGAGTTACGACTCTGTCTTTTTTTGTTGCATCACCAAAAGACTAAAGTACTCTAGATAATAGATATCGATTTTTGTATATTAGCTGTGCTTAATCTGTATTTGTATAAACGATAAGGCATACTATGTCCATTATTATTACATGGCTTTAAAGCTACTTAAGTGTTCATTTCATCTTTCCCATTTTTCAGAGAAATAATGAAATAAAAGATCTTTTCTAGCTACGTTGTCTCATCTAGACGTCTTATTGATGTAATTAATTAGGTAAATAAGGTTTTAAAAATAGAGTTTGTATATCAAACAGAACACAAATGTTTTGTAAAACCCAACACTAAAAGAGAACTCAAAAAGCACAAGAAAGTATATTACTTCTTATAAAGTGGGCAATATGTAACAAGACAACTGAAGCAGTCCTAACATATTGAATCGGCTTTGAATATATAGATTGCATACTTCTATCTGTAAGGTAAGCATCATTAACATGGTTTTCTTTATTCTAATTGTAAAATATCATATCATTTTCATTTCCATCATTTTGACATTATCCTGATACCATATTGCCAAAATGTGTCTACCTTATTATCAACCTAGATGAGATAATTTTGCATAACGTTTTATGTAGTTGGATATTTAAAACATCAAAAATCAAACCGTTATTAATACATTCATCGAATGTAACAATATCTTGTTTGCTTCTGTTCACTGTATAAATATATAGTTAATATGGTAAGCTATGAATGAATTTAATGATTTTAACAACAGTAAAACGAAATACAGAAGTATTGTAGCTTTTCGCCGTAACTACTGATTACATTTTTACACAGTACACTATGTCGATGTTCATTCTAGAACATGATCTTTGACCCAATGTGCCCCAAACAATCTTATGATTTCTCTAACCCATCCTCAATGAATATTTACTTTCAAAGTAAAGTTTGTACGACAGTCATAATAAACCGATGACATATCCTTTTCCAACGTACAGAGATAGTATCTTACATGAACGTCAATGGCTAATGAACAAAATAAATTCTTCATTCTGATTCCTCGATAGATTTTGTCTGAACACAATTTACTAATGTTTAAAAATGAATAAACTGTGCTTAGGCTCAATAAATCAATAGGTATTTCTCCTATTACGCCTTAGTTTGACAAAGATAAAAAATGTCAGAATGCTGATGCCAACACAAATAAAACACATTATCTTTATTAAATTGGTGCGCTTTTTTTAGTTAAACATATTTTATTGCCAACTGTTTACTTTACTAGATCTACAGTTAAAACCAAAGGTAAACAGACTGAGTAACACATTTTCGGGTTTAACTGCCCCCGTGGAAAAATAATACCAACAGTTTGCAGGGCAGAATAGAGATTTGACGAATTTTTAAGTATTGCGTATTTGACAGTGTTTTGTCGTTGTTGTTGTTGTGAGTAGTGGTTAATAATAATTAATGTGGACATACATCGAGCGGCATAATAACAACAGTTTTGGACTAAGCTTAAGTTTGGTGGAAGATTGGTTTAGACGCATAAGGGTGATGATGAAGGACAAGGAGAGAGTAGCCAGTGACCGAATAAAAGGAAATGGAGAAAAGGAAGAAGAAGAAGAAGCAGAAAAAGAAAAAAGAACAAGAAGAAGAGCGAAGAAGCCAAATGCAAGCCAAAGTGAAAAGTAAGGTCAAATCTTGGATGTGTCATTTAACAAATATAGCTTACATTTACGGCCGTCGGTCGGCAAGTGGAACCGACAAAGATATATGTAAGACAACTCAAAAGAGAGGTAGGACGGTAGATGTGGGAACAGTTCTTGTCCTCTAGGCAAAAATGTAGGAACAAACTTTTCTCTGATGCTGGCAGATATTCCATAGGCAGTGACTTCATTATTGAGCATAAATAGGGTTAACGAGAAGATGTTGTTCGTGTTTTTAAGAAGTTTATTTGATATTGTTTGTTCTTCCTAGGTCATGTTTAGTTTTTCATTTTATTTGGATTCAAAACAAGGCAACGTAGTAACGCTATCATCTAAGTTAAAAACAGTGCACTCATATTCATAAAACTCATGTTGTTGTTATTAATTAGATGTTGTTTCTTTTTGTTCTTTCTAAAGTAGTGAAAAGATATGTTGTCCCAATTAAAACATTTTTAAATACCGAACTGACTCAAAACTTCATTTTTTGCTTTACACATTGTTAATATCTGTTAACGCTAAGCGCTATATTTTCTTCTACTCTCATTTCTATATTTGAGAAAAATGTATGCTTCACGAACTGTTTGATTTGTTTACCATGTTCCAAGTTGTTTGTATTTAACCCAGATCGTATTTCTCGGAAAAATATTCGTCTTTGATGGTCGCTCTATTTCGTGTCACACCATATCTCTGAACCATATCATTTGTCTAATGGTAACAACTTAACAGAGCATACATTATAGAGTGAACTAGTATTTTAGTGTATCGGATGCACGCATCGTCGACAGGTGAATTGCTTAAAAGGGGTCAGTTGTATAACGATATTATGTCATTCAGCTCGTTGTAATCTGCCTTTTGTATTTATTTTCTAATGGACGACAGTGTGTTAGCGAAGTGAAATTTAACAAATATTAATTCTGATCTATAAGACTTTAAGACGGTAATATTAAAATGAGATCAATTAGTGTTGTCAAAGGAGTTGCGACTCTCGTGGGTTCATTTTTATGTTTATTTCATTATTAATCAGACTTACAGTTTAATATTAGTGTTTCTTTGTTTCAGAAGGGTTTCATTTAAGTCACCTATTAATTACATTTGAATTTACATCTAGCGCTCGTGCAACACGTGTTAAATCGTTCCAAAAAAAGAAAAGTGTATTTGGTTGTCTGTAAAATACACACAGGAGAAAGGAAGTCGATGTACAGTCTATTTAAAGTAAATATAGTTTGTAACATATACAACTATCCGTATTGCGTGAAGGAAACGGTCCCTCCTATATAATGTAAGATTAAATCATTCCAAAGGTAAACGTATGTCAGTTACCTGACTATCTAGGTGTGTCTCTGTGAAACATATAATAAAGACATCTGATAAATGTTCCTCGATGTGCGTTAGTTTGTGGCCAATGCTTCTAATGTCCAGATGTCTCATGCATCCTGTTTGTAAAAGGAGTACATAAAACAAGTGCTTAGATTGTGTAAATTATGGTATTCTTAACGAGAAACATTTCACATTTTTTGATTTGCACGCATAGCTTAAGTAGTTCTCAGTCATATCGTAGCTTTTTAAAAAAGATGTTTGTATACATGATGGAAACAAACTTTTGCATATTTGTGTGACTTAAATCCCTCACCAAAGGCATAGTATTTATCTAACTTGCATTGCAGACATAAACCCCCCAAAACTAAAGACAATGAAGCCACAGAATCAAAACTGTCATGATTGTCGATGTCTATGGTGCCGGATCTTTACGGCATTTATAATAACAATATGTTTGCTGCCTGCTGCCTTACTGTTTGTTTAGCTATAATGAGAGTCTTCTCACTCGGTAAAAGTAATACGTCTAATAAGTATTACAACATTTCTCGCAGGTAAGTGGCTAATGCGCAAAAGCCATTTTATAATTTGATTTGTTCCCATGACTCAGGTATTTTTACGTGACATTGTACATTTGTATAACATAGCAGATTGTAGAAGTTAAAATCAAGTTAGAATCAAACGTTATTTTCTTCAGCTGATTAAAATTTGTCAAATTCAAAATTGTTACTTGCTAAGTTTTGTAAGGGTTGAATTATAATGCATTTTACTAATTGTAACATTCATAAATGATTTCTTGATATTTGATATCCAACGAATAATCAGGGTTTTTTGTATTGTGTTTACACAGTACTGTGACCTCAACACGTTTATTCAGGAAAGAAGGAGCTTATTAGTGCCCACCACTGCCAGGAAGCTAGCTAGTTATCAGTATCTCCCTAACTTTACATACCAGACACTCATTTTCTTCCCAGAAAATAGCAAAGCGTTTTAAACTGGCTTGAGTAAATGGTTTGGTTTTCAGACAGAGACAGACTACCTTACTGATACAGTGTGAAATGCTCCTATTAATCATACAATAATGGACGGTAGCATCACATGTCCCGTAGTGCAGTGTTGTTGTTTTTTCCCGAAATTATACAAAAAAGTGACAACAAAACATTCGTGTTCCGCTGAAAAATTGAACAGTCTGGCGTCTGTGCATGTTGTAATAAAGGACGGTTTCCGTCCATAGCCACGGTCTTAATGTTTTATCATCAACATCCATCTGAACGACCAGCACAAGCAAGCTGTTGATTTTCCCACTTGTATGAAGGAGAGTTAATTGCGCGAAAAAAAGGTTTTGATTGCCTATTTATTAAGGAATATATATATACCGTATAGGGGGATTTTGCAAGTTTCATTTTTAATAAATAAACGACGTCCTGGCCGCTTCTGTACACAATGATGAAAATTTAAATCTTGCAATAAACGATTCACACGTTTCAGAATATAATAACTGAAAATAAATTGCAAATAAAATGTGTGATTGCCCCTGAAACATGTGTGATGTAATACTATTAGATGTTAAAGTACACACAAATACTAGTTTGTGGTTTCCCTAAATGTCCTGTTTAAAGACGTTTAACATTGTCCTAATACCAAAGTAATATCTGCTAGTGGTCATTTTGCTGCGAAATTCCAAACAACGATATTCAATATTGATTTGAGGTCAATATTCTAAATTGCCATTATTTTTACGAAAGAATTTGGCGTTATCTTAGTAAAAGACGGCATACAACAGAATCTGATATTGTAAATAGTTGAGGAAAATTCTGTCGATTTAAGGTTTAGTGCGCAGACACATCCTTGCCAATACAATAGCATTAATCTATTTTCTTAAAAACCTATAATTAAAATAATACAAAAACTTTAATCGCCTCTAGAATATAGCCGTGTTCCATGCATTTAAAATCAACAAAAAATGCATGCTACGCAAGTGCGACAATATTGACAGGTCTCCGAGCTAAAGATTTCAACTTAATTTAGAGATGTTACAACGAATCAATAATCAACTGTTAACATTATCGCCTGATGAAAAAAAAAAATCTTGCGTTATGTAACATCCAATGAGACAACCGTGTGGCGATTCAGTTTAGGGACTATCTTGTTGACATATCTGCATGACAATCATCTATATCGCCTTATTAATATGTTTTAGTCAAATGTCTTTAAAAGTTATATCATATTTTTGTCATTTGTTACATTTACAACATCCTGTTAACATGTGCTAGTATCAATTGAGTTGATTTCAAATATAAGTTCAAATAAATCTTGAAATATCTCGTTTGGTAAAATACAAGCCTGAGATTACAGTTAATGTCTTGGAATTCTAAAGAAAGTAAAACAAAAGAAAACAAGAAAGTAACATCTTTGGAATTTATTTGAAACAGTGAAGTATAAATGTGTATTTTGGCATTGCTGAAATAAATCCGCCTAAACGTCAATTAATATTTTGCCCTGTTTGTTACATATATCTGTTGATTTTTGTTTTGTTTTTGTTTTATTTGTTGTTTTGTTAATTTAATGTTGTTGTTCTTTTGTTATTGTTGTTTTAGCATGTTTCTAGCTTTGATTTCTTTTGGATGTACCAATGTTTTGTAGCAATTAATTTTCGAATAAGTCGCGAATTGTGTCTAGAAGACTGTATCTAGATTCAGCACGGATCTTATAATATCATATTTTATATTAAATATTGATGTATTTGCCGTTTATGGCGTTTCTTTCCTACCCAAGTCGGCCCATTTACATTTACCGACTGATTGTTCCCAAGCGGTAACTGCTGGTTTTCCTTTAGTGTGGTATCTCGTCTCTGTGTTTTTGTCACTTTAACATTAACCCTGTTTGCCTTTGCCTAGAGCCGGTTTCCATTTAATTATCTGTGGTGATTCTAATAGGACCTTTTCTAATTTACTTATTAATATGAATAAAAATATTTGTGAAGCAAGTATTTATTTAATTAAGAATAATGGCAAAACAACTATCACAATAAACATGATTAATTTAGAATAATCACTTGTTGTGTTTTTTGAAGAAAAAAAAAACAATCCTATTATTAAAATATTTAAAATTACGTAATTAAGATAACGGGAACTCATACAAATGTAATTAGCGGGAACAAATTCACAAATTTCAATCTCTTAGACAAAAAGCAACATTCTGTCATTGATAAATGCTAATGAATATGACTTGATGTGTTAACAGAAATACGTTTCTTGTTTTCTTTTCAAAACGGTTTGTTGCGCAGTACCCACATGCTATATTTGCAATGTAAACGGAGCTTTATTAAAGAACGCTTTTAGATAAAATACTTGTGTCGGTCGCGATGCTTGCTTAAGAATGCTTCAAAACCTGATGGGGCCAGCGCGAGAACTAGTTTATTTTGATTTTATTCCAGCACAATAAGCGCATTTCTTAGTATTGCATAAGTAAAAACTTGACTTTTTTGAAATATAGATAAGTCGATCTGTTTCACTACTGGTCCATCTGAATCGCTGAAGCGCAGCGTAATTTGAGTATTTAGCTTGGTTACATTTTTTGTCCCACCAAGGTTGGTCTTTAGAGCGGCTATGCCTCGTTTTAATATGCTCTTTCACTTTCGACGCAGCTGTTTTATAAATTGACAGCAGATTCTAGATTGCGGTATTGATATCATAATACGTCATCTCTATTATTTCAGAGTTAAGGTTATCCAACATTTGTTTAAACAAGGCTAAAAATCCTAGTGTTTCACTCTTTTTCCATTTAAAAATATCACTGTCAAAATGGCAAGTGTGTGTATCCATATTAGTCTCGTCTGAAGCTTGTGGTTTTGTTAATGTAAAGAATAATTTAACAAAAAGTGGTAAATGATCTGACTCTACTCGTATGTCCACCATAAAATGTATGATGTGACTTAACAGCGTGGTTGAAATATCACACTAGCACCATTAGCAGTTGTATATGTAAAGTTTCCAGGTGTATCGCCTGGAAAACGACCATCTAAAATATGAACATCGAATATAACATGCAGAAAAAAACAGTCTTTGAATGTATCGAATATCTGAGATATGTTCTGTATTTTTAAACAGAGACTACTATATTTATGCACATAATTGTGTCTGATTGTACGTATGCATAACCCTATTGTCAAAGATGTAAGCCATAAAGCGAGGATCACTGGCGGTCATGTTTGATTATCCAGACATTTAGTTTTTTGGTAACGAGTTCACAGGCAATCGGTCAAAGGACCGGTAGGAAGACGGCAGACAGACGGAAACAACAAAGAAAGAAAGAAAAATAGCTACACTTATGTCATTGGTTCAAGCATAACTTGAGCACCAACGCGCATAAAAAATTATGTTTGTTCTTATTTGTCGATTTGTGGTCTTCAAATGGTTCTATTTTCGATTAACCGTTTTTCCTATTGGTTAAAAGTCGATGTGCGTGTCCTTGTCACGTTCACACAAATTAGCCTGTTTACACAAATAACGTTGTCGATACTTCCTTAATTTAGATTTTATTACATGTCGTCATTAGTATTGAACTTTGTTGATTATTATATACCTTTCTTAAGGTTATAATCGGCATACAATAAGCACAACTTTATCCAACCATATGTCCATGTCTCTTAAAACTAAGCAATTAGGTTCCAAAACTTACTTTACCTGTTATAAATATTGTCCTTTCGAAGTTCTCTATCTATTATCCCTCGACCGTCGATGCTTTGGCTCCAACTCAAATTCCATAAATAAATTATATAGGCATTGTGTGCCATTCTTCCTCTTTCTTTAATGAACTTTATTTATGGAGCATTGTTATTCTATCACCCCATTGTTACAACAATAATCTTGAGCCTCTTTCTTTTAGTAAACGTAAATTCATACTCCCGTCAGTTGATATTGAAAGCGACATTACTATTTTTTTGCATTAACGTTTGTTGATAAACACCATGTGCTATCGGTTCTTATACTTTTTACACGAACATGATAATTCACTAAACTACTTCAGGGTTAAAACTCGGAGTCAATTTGAAAACCTATTTAACAATCACGGTACCAGTAAAGCACATACCTACTGGTATTAAATATTGTAAATTCTATTTATATAAATTATATGTATATTATTGTTTGATTTGTATGTTAATACTTGATTTATTTTGCCAATATAACATTGATAATATATATTTTTTTTCTTCAAAAAAGTATACATGTCCACATTCGTCATTGTTTGTACTATGTATTATACTATGTATTGCCACATGGTTCGAACGACCTTCTGGCTGAAATTCAATAAACTTCTTCTAAAAAAAAAACTTCTTCTACAATATGCTTTTTAACATTACGCGTTGGAGATCGTTTTTAAGACTGAATATATTATTTGATAAATTAATATTGTATAAAACATAATATATTATTTTTGAAGCTAAACTGGCTTGTACAGTATGTATGAGCATGAGTATAAATGTCGAAATGGATATTTTAAGTACATTTGTCTAATAGCGAGGCATCATAATTTCAACAATATTGGAGATGTGAATATGCCCTTAATATATAAGCGTGTTAAAGGACAACGAGTTTGGAATGTTAAATGCTTTTTTAAACCTCGAAAATCTGACAACGTGTCTGATGATACCGATGATAAATTAAATAGAAATAATAAAGTAACAGTAATTGTTTGAAAATAACTAAATAATGCTATTTAACCTGCAAATGAAAGAAATACGACTGTACGAGGCGGGTTTTAAAATATCGCCATGATTTTAAAAATATATACATAAATAATGTATAAAATTAAAATACCCATAATAATGTTCCGAGCTAACAATTGCTTGCAACACGTATTTGGTAAAAATGCATGTACACTTAAGCACACAAATGCACCTAAAAACCCTTTTTTTGCATGTTGACCTATTTTACGTTGTCCAGAAAATTACAATTGAATGCCCATGCCCTTCATTATATTTGACCTGAAGATACAAGTATTAACTTGTCGACTATTGATATGTAGACAGTTTGCAATGGTATAAATACGAAGGGTGGAGGGACTAGTGATTATTGCAACATAGATTAAAGCTTGAAAATACAATGATACTTGCATGCCTGTCAAATGTAAAGTAACAACAAAACAAAACAGTAATATTATTAAAAATATTATTAAAATATATATTACACTGCTAAAGTTTAAAGACATGCATTCCGTCGGGCCAAGCATACATCCAAGATATATATATAGGTAGAACCCTTGTCAATTAATGTGTATGTAAACACTCGAAGTTCATGCAATAAAATGGAATTAAATGAAAGTATTTATGAAAGAATATTCGAATTATATTCACTTTATATTGTTTCTGAAGAATAAGATTTAATGTCCTTACACTAAAAAGGATATTTTTTCATCAAAACGGGATTCAGTAACACAAAAATGCCTTATGCAGTATTAAAACTATTTATGCAGATGTGTTGGAATAAAATAATAGTGAATATATGCAAATTCATTTTCTCTAACTCTGCTCTGGCACGCAAGAGACAACTTGATTGTATTAAGAGAAATGAATCCTAATTGTGTAAGATTCGTCTTTATGCAAATAGCTTCTTATAGGGTTTAAGATTAAATGAAATTCAGTAAAACTTAGTTTTATAGCCCAATTTTCATTTATTATCGAACAGTTTAATTGTTTCGAATCCGCTTATAATCAGTTATTTATAAACATTGGTTCTGATAACTGCAGATCTTTATTTTTGATCAACTAAAATTGTGAATAACATTTAACTTATTCGATACTTCAAAACAAAACTTGTTCTGTTTATAAATCAAGTAAATGTTAAAATTCATACATTGCTTAATATGTCACCGTTATACATAGAGATAATGTTCACAATGAAATACCAAATCAACGGACATCAAAATATTATATTAATTGAAGCATTTTAGTCGAACTGAAACAAATCAAGTGAAAAACATAGCAGAGTGAACACATGCGGCATCTTCAGAATGATCTCATGAACAACAACTGCAGTTTTCAGATACAGCAGATTTTTGGTTAATTGAAATACAAACCGATAATGTAAGTAATGAAAGAAATTAACATAAATTATTTCTGGTTTACGTACACACACATGTTATACATGTTATTTCGATCTTTGTTGGCTAAAATAAAAATAGCAAGACGCGCATTATACAGCGTAGACAACAGTTTAAGCAGAGGTCATTTATCTGCTTGTATTTTCGGCATTAGACGTTCCAGGAACGGCCATCAGTCTTGCAATCCGGATGATAACTGTCTCCTGGACCGGTTGTCTAGGACTTCCATTACGGCACAGTGTTAGCGCACTGAAGGGTCCGAATGTATATCCTTGTGCTTTATTAGATTTCAGCACTCACTAAAATATCTTATAATAATTACGCAAGTTTGCTAGCGTCTTGCAATAATGATATGACCGGTCGAAAATGTCACCTGCATCAGCAAAAGTCTTTGGCAGTTACGAATCTTTATCTTTTCTATGTAAAAAGGTGAGACTGTCTTCGTATTGGAAATCGAGTATTGATTGAAATATATTTTTAGTATCCATTTATATTTTACGGATATTGCGGCTTGTGACGTTTTATGAATAGTCAAGGATAAAAGGATAAAGAGCAAGTTACGAGTACAAAGTGCACTTTGGTCTACCGCCTGTAGGTTCGAGAATCTATCGGAAATATCTTTAAATATGTTAATATAAAATCATGAATTATGAAATGCAGTGAAATCATGTGTTATGTCGTAATGACTAAATGCCATTCAACCACATACCTTCTGAAGTTTAAAGACTGACTGAACATATTACAGGTATACTCAATATTTTTTTTCTGCTTAAGTTTTCTTAGTGATAGTCAAATATTTGTGTGGTATTTAGCACGTGTTGTCAAATCAAGACTTCCAATAGATAAATTGTACCGATTAATTGTATCTTGTTGAACTTTCCTTATAAAATTAAAACAAGCAAGCTCTTATATTAATCAGCAAATATAAACATGTTTCTGATGGAACAATAAATGTTGTTTACACGATAAGCTCGAATGAACTTTCATGTTGTCTTATGTCAGAATGTGGTAAGCATTTACGTTGATATTCTACTGCAGAGAGATACAGAATCAACACAATATATGCATGTTTGGATAAGTAACTTTTTGATTAGATCCACAAACCCCGTCATCGTCGTTTATTACTGTTATTTGTGTCTGAATAATTCAATACTATGGTTAGGATGAAATGTGTGATCATGACACTAAACGGTATGGGCTTTAATATTCAAGGCAATCACTTTAGCCAACTTAGATATCACGCTATATGCTTTGAAAAAAAATATTGTAAAGTTATATTTTTCTTAACATGTTTCTATAATGACGTATGCATTCAGATGTAGATCTTATCAAATGCACCGATGTATCTAGACAACATATTGTACATATACCTATAACTTGTTTGTACTAATAGAAAGCTCTCGTCATAAGGAAATAAAACATTATCACTTAACCTAAACAGGCAAATATGTTTCTCCGGTAAGGCCGTGTTGACTTCTGCATTTAGAAAAAAACAAAGAGTAAACTGCTTTCTGTTTGCAAGTACATGTAAGTTGCACCGGAGAACCTCTAGTTATAGAAAGGTTCGTCGACATACAGACGATCTGCTCGCCACATGCCGATGGGTGAAAGGCGATGGTAAGCAAAACGATTCGTCGTCAGCAGGAAGAAACAATAAGAAATTTAAATAGAGCTATGTCCACACATCAGTTACCAGTTAGACAGATAATGTTGAAGTACCAATTTTAATTGTAAAGCTGAAGAAATATATTTATAATTATTAGTATACATCTAATTAGCAACCATTGCAGTACTCATTTTTTATTGCGGGGCTGATAATACATACCTTAATTTTCGTGATTGGCTCTAAATACAATTATTACCTTAAACCACTTTGGACAAAGTATGCAAATTATGCATGGTCATACATTAACATATATTTACATGTATGGACTCTGTCGAAATAAAGATAGATGAGGATATCACCAATGAACCGAGTTTCATAGTGTCAGTCAATAATAGTGTTTAACGTTTATTGCCATTTATTTCGTAGAAATTGTTCATGCACAATAAAAAAAATAACACAAAACGTAAGATATACGAAAAATATTTAAAAAAAACAACCTATTCACAATATTCCCCTTGTTGCAGATGATTCGAAATTGAAAATATTCCGTTCGTGCATGTTAGATGAATTATCCATAGTGATAAAGAGGTTCTGTTACGCGTGTGTTATGCAATGTTAAAACTGTATATGCAAATTTCGATTTATTCAATCTTGATATACGCGAATGCATTGGCTTTAACTCTCGGCCGACACGCAACAGACAAATTAATTGTCACGAAATAATAATTCGTGATTGTCTAACATTCACTTTTATGCAAATAGCTTCTTAAAAGAAAAACGAGAAATGTTTGTAAATGTGTTCCAGAAAGCACAACGTGGAAGTGGCTTCAATATTTGCGATTACACATTTATATATATATATATTTTAAATTGAAACTTCCCGGGGGACAGGTAGTTAATTTATTGATTGAATACTGCAGACACCAATACAAATCCACGCAGGCATTTCGTCATTCATGTGTAGTACGAAGCAGGCGTATTGTCAAATAAATGAGATAAATGTAATACTTCATTTGAAATAGTAGCAGCTTTTTAATGAGTGCGCGAACACAACGGACGTAAACATATACGTCTGTTAAGTTAAATAACAGTTGGAAATATTATTTGTGTTTAACCCAAAATAACTATATGGATAATTTCGTTTGATCGCGTTTAACCAATAGAAAAAGTGACGAATGTACGTTTCAGCAGAGGAAATTCATCTTTTTCCACGCTCAACAAAATGAAATACACCATTCTTATACGAGTATCTGCCATTATTCAAGATTTTAAACGATGACAGTCTCCTGGACTGGTTTTCTAGGACTTCCTTAATAGAATTTTGAAAGTTGATTGAAGCTTAATTACCAATACCCTTTGCGTTGATGATAGAACAATCTCTGAACTCTTCAGGAAACCACTCTAATATCAATAAATAGTATTTTGTCACTTACATGCTATTGAAGGTCAAAAATGTTACCTGTATCTGTATAAGTCGGTCGCAGTAACTAGATCTTGTCCAGTCTACGTTAAACAGATAAGACAGCCTACGCATTTACAATGTAGCAGTGACCGTTATTAGAAAATAAAGGTCGATATAAAAATGTAGTAAAACGTTCATAATGTAAAACATAGTGGCCTTTGACGTGTCCGGAATAGGTCGGTGGTATGAAGCAAGGAACTTCCACTTATTAGTCAACGACCTGTGGGCACGAATAGTTGTTACGCATAGTATGTAATGTTGATTCACTTACTTTTTCCTTGTACCTTTCACGTAATCGTCATTATATATCACTTTTTAATTTTGTGTTTCATATTCGATACGCTTGAAAGACAAAAGTGACTAAGCGTTGCTTGTATGTCACAAAAATTGTTAATTTTGCGAGGTATGTAAGGCTAAGACAATCTATCTGACGACTCAAAGTGTAAATAATTGCAAAGGTGTGCCCAAAGACATAATTCAAAAAAGGACTATGACAAAATATGTTTTATGTTTGGCTTGTCTGTGAATAATTTGTTCAAGTGTCTCTCACATTTGTTATATGTTACAATGATCAAAGCACTTTGTCAGTATTCTTACTTGCAGTTATCCGTAAGAATTAGGAAAGGTGTTCTTTCCAGAAGCGCTTTAAACTGATATACTATCACATACATATGAAGGTGGGTGACACGTTATTGCTTTACCAGAAATCCTTCCTTAATTCATCATTTCTGTTTTACATTATATTAGATTTATTTGGGGGTCTACACTAGTGCGACAGTGTCACATCTTTGATATCCATATTTAAGACTCCTTTATATTTAAGAGATATAACAATCGATGATTTCATCTGGTCATCAAAACGCGGCAGAAGCAAATAATGTAAACAAATATTGACTATATAATTCCTTTGGGCTGTTTTCAGTTTATTCTAAAAAGTATAATAGCACCATTGTTAAGTATTGCTAAAGTAGTTATCTTTAGTACAGAAAGAATTAAATGTATTCCGAATTTCATAGCTGAAGAGGAATGCTTTAAGTGGATGACGATCAACACAATTTAAATTTAATTCAATTATTAATAATTAACCATGATTTATTTTAAGGGTTGTAAATTTTGTGGTGGTATGAAACGCAGTTGCCTATTATCACCTTAGGCGTTAATGCTCAAATTAGATGTTAGGCAACTGCGCTGCATACCACAATAAAACGAACACAATTAACATTCAATCCTTATATGTAAAACGTTTCCCTAAATGTTTAAAACGTGCTTCTTAGAGAATATTTACGGAAATGTAGTTTTCCACCAGTTTCAGTTCGCGCATTTATACCAATTATTGACCTGAAAGTCTCGTTAACTACAGATAGGAGACGAATTGACAGACTTTTTTATGTTATTGTGTTTTTCTGGTTTGGTTTAAATAAACGTGTCATCTGTGGTCAAAAATATACTGGTACCTTTAAAACACTTATAAAATGCGTATAAGCAAACACTTGAAAATGCTCTTGAAAAATATACGAGCCATGAAAAATGTATGTATGTACATTTTAGTTTTTGTGGGTAGTTATGGGAGGGATTATACAAATTACCCATGCAAGCGGCAATTTACAATCGAATACACAACATTATTTTATTGTAACAATGTATGTGTTTAATTGTTCAGAAGTTTAAAGGACATATAATGATCATTATTCACCTTTTGTATATCTCTGCTACTCGATCATTTTTTGTTGTGGGGGGTGAGGTGGGGGGGGGGATGGATATGCAAATAAACCGGAACTGCATAAGATATAGGGAGAGTGCAAAAAACGCGCTTTCCTACGCTGTGCTTTAAAACAAGGACTGGATTATAATGTGAAAACTTGATTCAAATTTTCGGCGTGTACCCTTTTTCATTTAACACTTACTTAAACCGATTGAAAATCTACGTGTAGCGCGAGAACAAATACATTGTTATGTGGATTGTTATTTCGTAGATCAAAGTTTCCGAACAAAACGTCCATATCCGATGCAGCATCTGTCATTGTGCTTTACATTTCGCAGACGATTGTTTTTAAAACAGATTCTGCACCGAATATGCATGTATGAAGTAATACAAAAATCAGAATTTGTACAACTTATAAACATTCTCTTTGATTTGGCAAATATACAAGCATCTTTGTAACATAGAATACATGTAAACAATGATGTATACCTCAAAGCAACGTCAAAAAAGATAGTCCGGTCACGATATCAATGCAGATATAGCCACCTGCGTTTCATTGAGAAATAAAAAGCAGTCACGTGACTTAGATTAGTAACTCGAGTTCGAAGAAAACACACAGTTTGTAATTAGTATTAAAACATCGTTTTCTATTCATAGTTGGTCGCTATAGACATATCGATGATAACTTTCAGGTTTCATTTCATTTAACCAACAAAGTGGAAACCCATCTATAAATATGTCAATAAGTACAAGTCAACCAATGGTGGTTATCAATCACCGACAATCTGTCTGACCCGCCTATCCTTTAAGAAAACAAACGAAGTCAGTATTGATATTATTAGCAATGTGAAATATCCTTTCTCGTTTGTCTATCTGTTCAATGGCAACCGTTGCAAGAGGATCCTTTATTTATAGTCTTGCTCAAGGACTAACATCACGTGGTCAGTTTCGGGGTTCGAACACGGGATCCTCCGATCCCAGTCCGTTTTGGTTCACAGTACCTTTACACACTTACTGCATGCCTTCTAAATTACAGTTATTATATAGTATTATTTCATTTGCTTTAATACGTTGCAACCAATATGGAGATGATAAATCTGTAGAAGTTTGCTTATTCAAAGGTGCGTCTAGTACGTATACGAAAACCATCAATAACAAAGTTGACTCTTGAGATGTTTTGCTTGTTGACTTGTGATCTAGATAGCTTTAGACGTATAGTCTCATAGATTTATGTTAGAATGTCTCATCTATCCCCGAAAACAGGATATAAATATGACGAATACTATCATATACATTTCAATTTCAGTCATTGTTTGTCAAAACAACACCTGATTGATGTATCATATATGCCCTGAAAAATACATACATAATATAATAATATGCTTCTCGATTCATTTCGAACAATCTTTCATCCATTTGAAACGGTCTCATTATGTGATATAGGTATAAACAGGTTATACTAGAGAGACGATGTCGTAAGTAATGCCAATATTCATTCTAAGTGCTATATCATTGAAAATACGTACGGATATATTAAACAAAAATATGATTTAGGTAGAATATGGGATCCTATCTGTCAATTAGGTAAATCCATTCGGAAGAAACACATTTCATGTCGAATGTATACAGAGTTTACGCGGTTTACTTGTTGTAAACGATTGTCTGTCTGTTTTGTGCAATTGTATCACACAACTGACAGTTCATATATTCTCAGCAACATAAATTAATTAATAAATATTAATTAATATGGTATCATGCATAGCTTCCGTTGTGATAGTTCATTGCATGTTAATGCTTTTGATGCTAATTTATTTCCTCATTTTATGTTCAATTTAGTGTGCCTCTTTAAAAGCTTAGATAACTACCAGTAAAATGCAAATGACTGTTAAACCGCATGTAAAGAAAAAAAAATTGACTTCAAGTGAAAAGAAGCTTGTGACGGGCATATATATATTGACATTTGAAGGTTTATCGGTATGCAGAGGAAGCGATCCAATATCTGTCAGAATAAGGATATAAGTACAGTGACAGTGATACATATCAAAAGACTGAAACGTGAAATAAATCGTAGGCAAAGGCTCTCTTGTGTCAGTTTTATACAATATTATTGGCACTGAATGATAGCGTCGGCATCCTGTTTGCATCTGCTTTTGGCTAATTTTCAACTCAATAAATATTCTAATATGTGATACAACATGTTATGTACATTTGATGCAAATCTTAACGTCTTTGACAATGATAAATGATGTGTACTAGAAGCACGAGCCTCTTAGACCTCACATTGCCTTACAATGAAGGCGTAATAATTCAAAGTATTCATTTCATTTGATAAGCCTACCAAATTGTTAAACAAAACTGTCGTCATGTAGAACAGATTTTGATTCACTAACTGTATTTATTTACCTTTGTTTTCAGGTAAATAAACTTTAAATATCTGTGAAAATTTTGATAGGACCTTTTCTTATTTACCTCTTGTGAAAAAGGAATGACATACTGCTAACAGAAACGAGGAATAGAAATAACAACAGAAGTTGTAATATGATAGAGTTCTGTCAATACACGATCTAACATTGACAAAAATCTGATGGCCGATAATTTAGTTTGTAAAAATATATTAAGTGTGTTAAGTTGATTACGTTTTTGTGTATGCTAAACAAGGAATGTCATGATCATTTAGTTTTTGAAGAAGATTAAATATTCTAAATGAACTACACTCCAGTAAAGATCACCTCATTGGAACCGTCTGTCGATTGCTTATCAACATTAAAGTACAACTATACATATTATGGCAATGTCATATGGGTAATTTAGCATTGGATACACATGAAAATAAAATTAATAGACAAAAGTATGTACATGCCAGCCAAATGTTAATTTGAATAAAACTAAGAAGAGAAATTACATAAAATAGACCAAACCCAACAAAAACCGTCCTGGAACTTTACGTTGGCAAAAAGGCAGACAAGGGTGTTAAAATTGGTTTAGTGATTTGTATTCTCGAATTTCCGGCGAGGTTTCTTAAAAACTCAGATTTAAAACTTCGGAAGTGTATTAGTTTTACTGCTTTGAATGTAACCGTAACTCTTTTAACGAGTGCTCAGATGGGCCTGCAAGTAAAGTATATCATAGATTGTTAAGCAACAAAAGAAAAGAAGAATTTCTTATTATGTGTACAGTCTAAGAAATGTAGTATATTCGGCAAAGGTCCACATGATTATTACATGGAATTCAACACAAATTATGAGCTCGTGGTCAGTTATAACCTGGTCGTATTTTTACAGAAATGTTATTATAATTTGTCAAAAAGGTCAGGACAGAAAATACAACAACAAATGAATTGGCTTTTTTATATAAGAATATTGCACTTTGTAAATGAAACAAACCACAAAAATATGTTAACTAATTATGTCAAACGAGACAAGTCGGAGAGAAAAAGGATTCAAACTTGTGTCAAATATGTAAACTCGGATCAGATCATATGCTTCCCAACATATATATCCTGTTTAACATATGTGTATATGGTAATAATATAGGTTTCACATAAAAATGTCGGAAAATATGACAGATAGCAAACGGTCCAATCAGATACAATTTGCTTGATCTCTATTAATTATCACGGCGGCGTTCTGTCACATATCGGATGAAAAGATATAATTTAGACTTACCTAAAGATTCTAGATTATAATCCGGATTTAAAGAACCCTTGCCCAATTCATCATATAATCCCAGACACTAAAACGACATGTGAATTCTTTAAATTAATTTAATCAAATGCTCCTAAAAATCCAATAAATAAAAGTGAACAATGACAATATGAATCTACGCCAATAATGTGATATCAATTATAATAATTGACATATACATCATAAACAGTACATACGTGAACATACTCTAATTAAATTTAAAATAAACTTTAAAAAGATTAAGAAAGAGAACAGAAATAGTATAGTCAAAAATACATTTATCCAATTTTAAAGGTGCATATAACCTTACCATAACCTTGTTCTTGCAAAAGAAAGGCATATTAAATGTTTTTGACAAATTTTTGTCATAATTAAATAAATAAGCTTGTTTGAACATGCGTCTGTGTAAAACAGTTTCAAACTTGTAGAGTATAAAAATGGATACACATTCATATGATGATTTATTTTGCATCTTTCTCATACTATATCTACACAGTATCTATCATTTCTTAGGATTTTTTCTTTGTTCTGTCTTTTTTTCGTATGTGTATCTGTATTGCAAACGCAAAATTCTTGGTTTCTGTTTAGTAACCTTCAGTAAATCTGGGCAGATACAACGGGCATAAATCAATTTAATTGCGGTGAAATGTCTAGGGAACCTGTTCTCAATGACTTTCATAATGTCACTTTGTTTACTGGCTGGGCGCCTATTGTTGGTTTAGCTCTTAAGACGAGTTTTACTTTAACGTGGTGACGTATCAGACACATAACTAGATTCCGAAAAGAAAAAGTTTCATTCTGAACGCAGGATAATGAAGGTTCACGAAAATCAAATTAACCCTATCTTGGATCGTCTTAATAAACAAGTTGTTTATTGTGCTGTAATATGTATACTATACTTTATTGTTTGAAGAAAAAAAAGTTTAGACAACGTAATAATATATACCACAATATTTATTAAAATAATAACAATAATTATAGTAAAAGTAATATCAATAATAATAAACAGTAAAAGGTTTAACAACGACAACAGCATTACATTTCAGCGGTTCTCCAGCCATCAATACTGTAACAGCGTTTTCCATGGCGGTTTTTTGTTATCTGAAAATCGTTCCCGAACAAAAAAGCTGAAGTCAATAATTAAATGAACTTACTAATTATAACAAATAAATCTATCCCACTTTAGCTATAAAGATGGAACTAATGATCTGGTTTTCAGACACGTACATGAGACATGAAACGTATTTTCATGATGCTAGCGTACGCATATTATCATTAAAAATAGCTTAGTTTGTTTCTTATAGTTCTTTAGATAGAGAAACTATTAATTTACAGAATAAAAAATGTCTTATAAAAGAAAAAATTATAAAATAAATTAAATGTCAAAATCAGATTATCGGCATAGTTGTCAATCAATGCAAAAATTAATGAGTGAAGCATAATAAAACCCCCTGAATAAATGTACATACAGAATTCCTTTTTGTCTCTAATTTGTATTTGAAGTATGCTTATATAAATATCATTTTGTCATCATTGAGAAAAGTACACAAGTAAATGTGAAATTCTTGTAATCGGCAAAATTGTAACTTGATGCAAACAAATCTCGAAGGTAGCACAATTAACATCCATTTGTTAGTTTTCTTTTAAATTTGAAGAACACTAATTTCAAGTTGTACATGCCCTGATTTGGTAAAGACAAACAACACAGACACTAAGTTTATGGCCTTCATGATTAAGGAGGCAGACCCACTCACTAATTAGGTTAAGACACTAGATCTAGGGTTTCCAAAGAATCCGTCATCATCGTTATTCAGACAGACAAGCGGTGATGCAAGTACATGGATGGTTTCATCTTATCAGTTTAACGCCCTGTTTTTATCTTCTACTGTTTAAAAGCGACACAAGGTTTTCGGTAGATGACGTTATCGAAGTCCACCAGAGCACCGGGTTGCAGGTTCAATCAGCAGCTGCAAAGAAATCTATGTATTTGAGATATTGGCAACCTTATGTTGTAGCTTTTCTTTTTACTGTTTACGGTATTGAATATCATTCGCATTAGTCAGTCACTGGAAAAGCGTAAGCATACATGAAATTTGAAAAATGTGTAAATGTTGCTTTTACTGAACTGAAATTTAGCTACACAATCGGATATATCAACTTTGTAATTCACATTACTTGCTTCGAAGCGGTATATTCGGGATCCAAATTTTGTTTCACTAAAGCATGATGTCTTTTGAAACCCAAAACTTAGCCACTGAATCCCCGGACTTTCAGATAGATCAATCACATCAATTTGATTTATATTGAAAACATAAATGACATAGAAATGTGGGGCATATATAGAAGTGTGTAGAAGAATAACAACAGCCATAAATAAATTTGTATGTTGCCTGGGTTGAGTGTCTTAAAATCATAATAATGTATATGTGAATTAAAGTACTTAACACCACACCAACTTAAATGACACTGCTCCTCCTGGAAAAAAGCAAACAACAGATTAATTCGCATCGATTATGTGCTTTCTTTTGTTTTTTTGTTGGCTTTCAAATTTTGTTTGTGCTTGTTTATTTGTTTGTTTGTCTAAGTCATAATTTGTCGATATCTCCTACTACCGGGCACTTTAATAAGAACAAGACACGTGTGATTTTATTATCCCCGTCCTAGGTGGAGGCAGGTCGGGGACCCATCCTGGCATCCACCTTACAATCAGTATTAGTAATATGTATTTTTGTTAGAGTATATTATAATGTCAGGTGAATTATGCATGGATGTAAAAGTTTATATTTTGTTGGTTAATTGACATGTTATTAACATGGCATTAATATCCTGGGTGAATATATATACATACACATACACATACACCTATATATACATATACATAAATAAGAGTACCTAAAAATTGTACATGGTATTTTGCATTTGTGTATCTGTTGCAGATACAATATAGGTATACATTATAAATAAGTGAAAAGTTGCACAGTTGTCCAGTTTTGTTTGAATAAAGAATCAGATTTTGTTTCTTTATATGTATTAAATGAGAATTTTAAATTGGATATTAGTCCAGTAATTGTAGGGTTAGTGTTCTTTCTTTTACAAAAATATATATATTTTTTATATTCTAAAAATAATAAATCGTATTCATATGAGCTATTTTCTGAGCCTAACAAAATTAGTTTGTTGTCAATAGTCTCAATATAACCATTGTTTCTCAATGTATCAGTAATAAAAATCAACAAAGGTTTTACAATTATACAATCACAAAATAAATGTTCAAGTGTTTCTTCTTGCTTTTCACAAAAGGTACATACATTGTTAGATACTATATTCATTTTGTATAGTAGTGAATTTGTAGCCAATATTCTGTGTAGTATCCTTGTTTGAAACCATTGTATGTACGTATCATTTGTACATCTAAATACACAACTATTTATCATTTTCCAATTTATAGAAGCTCCAGAGAATATTTGGTTCCATTTAAAATTGGAACTTGGTACAGCATTATTATTAACCAAAATATTGTAGACTGATTTATTTTTCAAAACAATGAACTTTATATAACAATTAATGCATGGATTATATATGGAATATTGTTCAATATCTATATTGTGCTTATGAATGAAACGTTTTATTCCAGTAGTAAGTGTATGGTACTGCAAAAAATCCACTTTTATATTGAATTTACTTTCAATTTCTTCTCTTTTTAGAAAAGTATCTTTTTGTATCATAATGTCTTGTACAAAATATATTTTTTTGTCAAACATAGTTTTTATGAATAAAGGGTTTTCTGTTGTTCCATTAAATAATTCATTGTAAAAGAGAGGCAGGTTTAAGAGATCTTCAGTTGTTTGGACAGGGTATTTTTTTACAAATGTAACATATGCCTTTAAGACGTCCTTCCAAAAAGTATTTTTTATACTTTTTATACAAATTTGACTGTATATTGTTCCTGTAGTTAATATCTTTTTAAGGTTTAATTGGGTATCTACCAATTGGAAGCATTTACTACTGGAATTTACAATATATGATCTTAACCACTTGACTTTTAATATGTGGATATATTGTTCAATATCAATCATACCAAGTCCACCTTCTTCATATTTTTTTACTAATATTTCTTTTTTAATTCTAGATTTACCTTCCCAAACAAAGTTATACATAATACTGTTAATAGTGTTGGTAGTTTTTGTATCTGGGGTAGGGAGATTAATGAAACAGTTGGTAAACAATGGCAACAGTAAGGACTTGACGACAGTTATTTTTCTAATTGGTGTTAATTTACGTCTTTTCCAGTAAAGTATTAAGTTATTTAGTTTAGTTATTTTCGGGCTAAAATTTAAATTTGGTATTTTTTCAAGAGATACATCAAAGTTTATTCCTAATACAGTAAATTGTGTTTCACCCCATTTTAATTTCCATTTTGTTTTTATTGCTCTGGTACTGTATTTCATTGATCCTATCCAAATGAGCTTTGTTTTGTCAAAAAAAGTCCTGAGATAATTGCGAATTTGTCCAAAGTATCTAAGGCATTTTTTAGTGATTGATTTGATCCATCCATTAAGAGGGAGGTATCATCAGCGAACTGAGATATTTTATATTCTTCTCCATTAATAGTAATTCCTTTAATATTTTTAGAATTCTTTATTTTCAATGTTAATATTTCTGTGCATAAAATAAAAATATAAGGGGATATGGGGTCTCCTTGTCTACATCCACGCTTTACTGTAAAGAATTCTGATAAGAAGCCATTTAGTTGAACACAGGTACTTGTATTATACAAGCATAATTTTATCCATTTAATAAATTCGTTTCCAAAATTAAAGAAGTATAATGTCTCTTCGATAAGGTTAAATGATAGAGTGTCGAATGCTTTTTCGAAATCGATTAGCATTAATAAACCTGGTATTTGTTCATTTTCAGTAGTATTCATAATATCATACAGGAGTCTGGTATTTTCATTAATATTTCTACCCTGAATGAAGCCAGTCAAATTTCAATCATATTTCATTCTATATACTATCTGTTTAATTGGATAAACTACCATTTGATGCCATTACTTTAAGGTGGAAAATCATAACGATATATATACATATATGTATTAAGATAAACAAGTTCACCCGATAGAGAGAAAATGTTAACTTGTTTACAATAATACCGAAATATATCGTGTACTCGATATTTATATCTTTGTGTTACAGTACATTAATGTCGTGGTAGTTTGAGGAGTAGATGTGGAAATTAATAAGTTTATCACAGTATCTGGAACATAAGAAATAAAAGCAGATAGATTGTCATTACTTTCGTGATGCTGAACACTTTTGTGACATTTTAAACAACACACGTTTCATCCACAAAAGAATTTATACGACGCATCAACTAATCCCTCTGGTAATGATTCCATGTACATCAGAGAGAAGATTTTATCGATGTCCTTACATGCGTAAAAGCCATAAAGAAAGGCACCAAAATCAGTTTAAAATAGTCCCTGAAATTATAAACATCCACAACTAATTTGTGCTAATGTATTCGATCCTGAGACTTCTTCTATGACCGTCTACTGCTCAACTGACTGTTTTAATATTTCGACCAAAACGATGTTTACATTGAAATTTCAACATAACATTTGTCATGAATTTGAGGTGTTTCATTTGCGCTTATATTAATTATAGTATTTTCGAGTAAATATTGGGTCCAAAGAGTGTCCAATCGGTATTGTTTTCGCCATTCGTACCATATAATTCTTATTTTTAAAAGGTTTTGCACCACTTTTTTCCAGACATGTTATGTGTTTAGTTATTCAGGCAATTTTCAAGCCCATTTCATAATTGCCTATTTCTTTTTCAATAATGTATTTATAGTAAGAACGAAAGTGTTATTAAAAAAGCAATAGAAATTATGCATATATCACCTATTCTGTGTTATTGTTCAAAACTAGTGCAGTGTAATATATACAGTTTAAATCAGTATTGCGAGGTTTCCTTATGCATTGTAAACAGAAACATCTGACAAAGCATTTAATTTGTACTACATCGCAAAGGTAAGCGTACGTAATTTAAGATCCAAGACGATTCGGATACCAGATTCATGCATATTGCGTTAACAGAACTATAAACGAAAGGTCGACAAGATGTGTTATTCTTTTATAGGAATGTAAAAAATTTTTTTCATGTTATATGATTTGTAACTTCTATCAAAACATATGTACACCGTTTTTGGATGATCTATATGCCGTATTAATTTTAATTTGCACTAATAAAATGTGCAGGCAAACATACATTCTGATTAATGGTGGTATTTATAAGTTAACATATCTATATTTTCTTTATATACAGTAATAGAACTCATTTTGTTTCTTAACTCTCAGTATGTTAAACCGTTATTGCGTCATTTCCTCATTTGTATTCAAATAGGACAAGGCGATTGTACGGTCACGTAGATAATTAAATTATTGATCGGAAATATACATCAAAAGCTTTGAAAAGCTACAGTCTGGATCTAAAAAGGATGACCCGTTCGTTCTATTGAATGGAAGAAATTTCATCCAATGAAACTAAGTCTGGGGGCTTAAAGGACTTATGGCTCCGTCATTAGTTTGGCTAATACGAGATTCAAATGATTGATATACGTAGCTTAGCATAAGGTGGACTTGACTTAAAAAGAAAACGGAACTACCGGCCAAAGTAAAATACTTGTTATTTGTATGCCTTTGAAACGTGTTTTTTTTTTTTTTTTAATATTAGCAATTTCCTGAATTGTGTAAATGTGTAATATAAGAATGAAAGAGCACTTATATTAGAGTCGTGAGGGTATCTCAACTATAAATGAATGTCTCTATATTCGAGGATATATTTTTTCAACCAACACATATATAAATTTAATATGTTAAAGAGAACCACGCCTAAAATAACTTTTCTCGTTTGTAGTAAACATTGTTTGTTTTAAGTCTTGAGCTTTCATAGAAAGTAAAGCTATATTCCTACACCGTATGATTAAGACTGTTAAGGGGATTGCGCTGGTTAGCTACATAAATTTATCATATACGATCAATTGCAAATGAATGAAAAACATAATAGCACTTTTAAATGAACAATCATAGCATTGCTAAATGGACCGATAAAACGCGTTTATTCTTGCAAATTTGAAAGAAAAGTATGTAAGTGTAATACACATAACATCAACCGTATAGGCCTGGTTTGTTGATAGAGTTATTTAAATAAACTACACAAATTAAAAAAGCCCATTAACACCAATGTACATTTCACTAGTTTATGCAAAACATGTTTATGCTTGTTTCACAAGAAAGCATGAAATGTTAAAATTCTTTTGATACATTACAAACTTATTTAATCTATTTGAATTGCTAATTAGTTAAGGTCTTCAAGCTGAGTTGCGTCGATGCTTGTGCCCAGGAATCAATCTGGCGTATTATTTAAACACCAATACAACTAAGTCTTCGTTACACTTCAAAACTATTTTCTTAGTATTTTTTTTTACTGCAAGACTATTGTATTCCATAAATGAAGCAATTTTATGTAGGTGTATCAATCTTACACTTTATAAAAATAGGTAAATAAGAAAAGGTCCTATCAAAATTTTCATAGATATTTAAATTTTTATCTACCTGTAGACAAAGGCAAACAAGGTAAATGTAAATGTGACAAAAACACAGAGACGAGACATAACACACAAAAAGAAAAAACATCATTTACCGCCTTGGAACGGTCAGTCGGCAAAAGGGCCAACTGGGGTGCTTAAACCTGGTTTGTGGAGCGCTCGTACGACGTGTTACCATGCTCTACTTGCCTTTCGTTGAACCTCTCGTTGTATTTATTTATAAGGCGTTTTAAAATCATCGTTAGTTTAGCTTCGACTCTACTTCGAGTTTACAGTTTCATTTGTTCGCATAGCTGTTTATATTACTGCTTTATTTTAATTGTTAAGCTGTACGTCTTTAAAATGTCATTAAAAAAAAATCAGACGCAGATCCTCCACTATAATACATTGCCCACCGCTATGTTTCGTTCAAAGCACAAGTATTTATCTAATTGTAAGTTCTCAATAAAAAATAATGTCATAATCTTAGCGTTTGCTTTAATATAATGTTCAAAATATTTGTTATCATCTAACACCAAGTTAAAACGGAAATTATATGTAAACTATGTATACAATTTCTATTGCCTTTATGTCATGTACATGTAAACAGAACAGGATAAAAACAGGATGAGATTAAATCATCCTTGTATTCACATCTTCACTAGACTGTCTGACTGGCGATATGATGACGGATTGCTTGTAAACACTAGATCGAGTATGCTAACCTAGTTATTGAGTGCGTCTGCCACATTAATCATTAAGGCCGTAAATTAAAATGCTATGTTGTGTGTCTTTACCAAATCAACGCATGCACCTCTTAAAGAGTTATTCGAATAACGGTTTTACGCACGTTCCGTTTTATCGAATACAATATTAATGCACCAAACCTTTTCTTCTTACCCTTTGTAACAAATAATTGTAAGATGCATAATGTGTCAGTCCGATCTCGGTTATAAGAATATAGGATGCTCAACAGTCTGCTGGAGGTCGCTTATTAATCAATCGCTGATGTAATTTTCGAACATTTTCTATGGGATAAGCAAACACGGTCGGTAATCTGTTTCAACTGCATGATTAGAAGCCTGTTTGGCTTACACTGTTATGGTATACTGCCAATGGCAAGCTTTCTATTGCCACCTTGCGAAGGTTAAAAAATGTCAACAGTGATTGACATCATCGATAACTCTTGAAGTTTTAATGGCGTATTAATCTCACTTGGAAAAATAGTGCGGCACTAAGGCATATTTTTAACATTAATTCACGTGTTAATGAAATAAAAAACGCAAATTGCACACAAAAAAAAAAAAAAAAAAAAAAAAAAAACGCACATAAAAAATGCGCTTACCTCATAGTAATAGAAGATATCTTTTTTCCTTGTGCTGCATTAAAAATAACATCTTCAAAGTGCACTTTGTAATAATACGTTTAAAAAATACGTTTTTTGCTGCCAAGAAAAAAATGCAGTCCTTTAGAAAAATAATCTGCTGGGTATGGAGGTAAATAATAACGAGCTCAGTGAATAATATAGCAGTAATAATTATTATAATGTCCATTCACCGACCATGGTTGTGTTGCTCTATTTTAAGTTGTGTATCTAAAAGTAATTAACTCGAATCTGCGAGTTGTTAACGAAATCGTTCTTAATCGAAATTAGAAGATGCAACTAATACGAGAATGAACGAACTCCAGCTGCTCCAGTTGTCATAAAAGAAAGAGGTATGCGTGCAATGTTATGAAGCCAGAGGGAACGTTGATACTTCTGAGGTGATATTTGCAGTACGTCAATCTTTGGGTTAAAGCACACCAAGGAGAAACGTTTGGAAAGAATGCCACAAGAGAAGCGTAGTTTTTTCTATCCTTGTAAACAAAAAATGCTTAAACCTAACCACGATATATACACCTTTATATTTACATGTATATACCTTACTTTACACGGGCTCCAGTTTAAGAAAGGTTTTCCGTTAATTGAGCATCTCATATAATAAAATTACAACAAGATTTAAACAACGGTCACATGTATTTGTTTATTTTTGCCAAAGTTATACGAAACAGTTTGTTTAATAGAATAAACTAATATACGTGCTAGATATACCAGCTAGATATACCAAGTTGTATTCATCTTACGCGCTATATTTCTAATTTAGTTTGTTTTACTTAATTTACGTGTCAAAGTCGAATTCATCTAAACACCTTTTAAAATATTTACTCAACACGATCAAAAATAGAAGAAGGAGGTAGGACTCAAAAAAGAAATAAGAAATACATGTCAAAGTTCCTCTTCTCACTGTTCATCTAACCCCAAAGAAAGCTAGCAGTAAATCACAGTTAATCCGATTTTCCCAAAAAACGTACCTAACAAATGTACAAGATTTGCAGTTTTCGACATGCTGGTATATTGAAAGGTAAGACAACAGATTCACTAGGTAATTAATCAGTTTAAGCTAAGTAATGGTTAAATTTGTTACAATCGCTATTAAAATAATGATTATGGTTTTATTTTACAAAGACCGATATCAATATGCCCAAGACGCGTTGTATGTTGACTAGTTTTTAGGCAGCGTGTCTTGATTCCCCAGGCACGAAGTGTGTAATGATTGTCTGGCGGAAGTTACATAGATCATGAATATAGTAGTGACACGTATCTCCGACACGACACTAATAAGGTGTACGAGTTCAGACCTTCTTGTCACGTATATGTTCCTTACACAGTACTAATTGTGATTTATTCTGACAGTCTCTCGTAACTTTCATGTATTTCTTAGGCGGTAAAGTCCGTGCCATGGTACATTACCTGACTTTCGATAAATAAGTTAACTTTGCCCTACAACAATTATAATACAACTTTTACTAGCGGCTGAAAAAATTTACAACCTTCAAGTAGGTTTGTGGAAAATGTTCGCTGGACTATATATGTGGGTGCCACCTGCTTTTTGAACGAAACTATATTACGATTCACCTCAACTGTACAACGTAATTAATTAATGTATACCGTTTGCCTTAGGAAGTTTGTCATCAGAAAAGAGAACTTGTAACACTTATGACATATCAACATGCAGGTTAACGAGAATAAACAGTTGTTGGCATCGCAAAGAAAATAAAAATTTGCATTGCAATTATTTAGCTGTCCTCGTTACATTTCTCTTTAACTTGCATATACTTACTCCAATCTAGTACTGTATTAGTGTTAACAGCTACTTCAAGAAACAAACAACGACAAATTTACCAAATTACTGTACTTTATGTATATGTAGTAAGACTTGTACACATACACGCAACCTCCTTGGGTTGATGCATAGAGCTGAGCCTATATGTTTCCTTTATAAATCAGGAATGAAGAAACCTTTTTGAAAACATTTTATTTGTGGAATCAGTATTCAATACATAATATAATATCAATACAGATTGTTCAAATAGTTAAAAAATGGTTTCTCTTCAATGCAACTTTTGTTGGTTTATGGCATGTCTTTTCGTAATTTTCGTTAGGCCATGGCATCCAAGTGATATTTTCTTCGCTGACCAAGAAATCGATAAAGCCATGCATTGATTTAGGCTTGGGCAAACGTAAGCTAAGAACGCGTAACTGTTTAAATCGAGAGGCTTTCCTTTGAGGAGGATCTTTAGAAATCTAGTGTTGCTTTCTTTAAAACATCTAAGTCTTCGTACACAGAAACCTGTTATATGTTGCATTGATCATAGTCGTGCCTCACTGTCTAATACGGTGTATGCGCTTTTCGAACAGGAGATGATTTAAATGGTTGTTTTCCCTTACAATATTATCATGCTGTGGATAAGAATGTTGTTAATATTTGTAAAGACTTGCTATGACGAAGTCGAGGATATCCAACTTAAACATGTGTAGATGCAAACCTTTGTAAAACTAACTTAGATAACCCTGATGTTGATTAAAGAAGTAGTTGTATCACAAAACATAATTTAATTGGGAGGCTTTTTTCTGTCTTGCATTTGATGGTAGTTAAATGTTAGTGTTTTAGTATGTTTTCCGAGAATAAACTGTTTTCATTCGCGCTTACAAAAATATAAAATTATTTTAAACCATATAACACGATTTGAATTAAGTTTAACAGGCCTTACTGTGTCCAATTCAAACAGGAGATATTTAACCGTGTCATCATACTCCAACTAAACTACGTAAATGTGCGCTATAGGGTCAACAAGTTTCTCAAAACCTCTGTAGTCAGATTTTTTTCCATCCTGTTATCCGTTGCCGAACTGATTCAAAGCGACCAGAAACGCTGTTTGGGTGGCGTCAGTTTGACCATGTACTATTCCGTAGTATATCAAATGTACAGCGCATTGGAAAATTTGAAAGCAGGCAAGTCTCCAGTTGTAAATAAAGACCTCTTCTAAAATATAGTGTTTGCATTGGGACAAAAGCCCCAATAGAGTCAATAACATCCGATAATAGAAACCATTTTATTAAAAAATCAGTATTTTATATTATGATTTTGCATATTAACTTAAGTTAGGTCGAAAAAAAACTCTCATGCATGCTACCGGATTTGACCAAAATAAAGTGAGTTTATAATTCACTCCTACCTCTTACACTCCTGTGATCTGAATCTGAATATTCCAATGCGTTGTTCATTTATAAATCTTAATTTCATGTTTATCGGTTTTACACAATATAATAAACTTTAAGTTTAAGTGATAACATTTTAAACGATATTACAGTTATCATTTGAAGCAGACCTCGACACAAATGACGTATCTAGTCTACTTACACATACATACTTGTTCTTTACATGCACTACTTCTAACAAACGTGATCGTAACACATGCGTCCTTATGCAATTATGAAAAAATGTGGGGTTCAATTCTTTCTTAATTTTTACTTCACTGAAGCTGTTGCGTCACGTACAATAATAATTAAAAAAAAAACAATCTATTTTAATTATTCTCACACATCGTACATGTACTGTAAACTTGATACAAACGCATTTAATTCGACAAACACCTATTGTTAAATCAAACCATCCATTCTCCTGATACATCTAAACATACCTAAAAGATCAACTTTCTGCAGCTCGTATCTTGTTGGTAGACTCCCCATGTTTTGGATTTGCATCCGACATATTTTAAGCCTCCTCTTCTATTAAATCATTTGATCTTATCGAGTTATCTATAATTATGTAAAATGGAATGCTCTGGATATTGACTTCATTTTCTGCTGAATTGCCAGTAAATTGCCCTCAGGGCGATTGTATTAGAGGATACCGAATACAGACTACTATAGCGGCTTATGAAAGATGTCTGCATATTTGTATAAAATGTTACATGCTTAACCTTTTGGGCTTTGATCCAGAAGGTACGACTAGTTGTGCCGTTAAAAATATATTCGAGTACAACCCTTCATCAAACCATCACTTTTTCCTATCTTGCGAGTTTCGTTTGTATAACTATACGACTGCGATATACTTAATTTTAATAGAAGTTTATTGTTAACAAAATAATAGTTTTTGACATTCAAATATGTAACATGAATACTGTTTTAAAATGCAACTGTAGCCTGCTACATGTACAATATATAAATTGCACAATATAATTATGTGTTTTATGTTTCATGTGAGTTAATAATCAATGTGCGTCGATAAAGGAAGGGAGTTATGGAAGGTTGATTTACTAGACGAACAGTTGTTACTCATTTCAAACACACAAGTATAATAATAATTAATTGGAAGGACAACCTTGACTGAAAACCGCAGCTGCGATTGGTTAAACTTTAAAATGCATATGAAAAAATAAAGCGTATACCTGCATTATAATTCACGTTATAGCCAACTATCTGGTTAAACATCAGTAAGCTATATACAAGTACATGTTTATACCCACATACTTCGATACATTGGTCTTTTGAGTCAGTGATTTATTTATGGCCGCCTAACTATCCCTATTATTTTATTAACCTATTAAATCATGAAATGCGACATGTGTAAAATGCAGCATAAAGAAATCTGAACTGTTACATTTACATTACTATATAATGTCTCAAATGAAATTATGCTATTCAACGATTGTTAATTAAATTTAATTGCCTCTTTATCTTCTCAACAGCAAAGACAAAACGAATTATTATTACCATTATTAACTAGGTACCACCTAGTTGTTAAGTAACTCGGTTAGAAAAATCTATGCAAAATGTTTCACAAAAATTTGTTTCTCACGTTTCCAAAAAAGTATCCCATAGGACATTAAATAGCTAGCTATCAATAACCGCAACTCGATTGGTCTCTCAGGATATTAGCAAGCGTGTCTAACGAATTTAGCGTACTTACAGCGTGTGACTTATTAGTTAGTTTGCAGGTTTAATAGACAACCTTAGAAAGGATATGAGATAAACCTTAAAAGCATGCTCAGAAACTAAGTAAACCATGATTCAGGGCTTACACGATATGGGAATATCTGTTTATTTTTCATAATTTAATTTTATCCAAATTATATTATATATACATATGGAAAGGTTATAATTGTATATAGGGGGAGCACGTGGAGCACGTGGCGTAGAGGTCGAGTCGCGGATTTGTAACTCCTCTGCTTAGCCTCTTACTGCGTGGGTTCGAGTCCCATTCGGGACGAAGGACTTCGTGAAGGTGGGAAGCTCATCCAGCTGACTTGCGGTGCATATCATATCATTCAGGTATTTAGATATTAAAATATTGCCATTGCTATCCAATGGCCAAAACACAAAATCACTCGCAAATTGTAAAGAAAAAAATGGTTTACATTTATGCAGCAGTATCTTGTTTGGTTAAATTCTGTGGTTCTTTATAGTACTCGAAAAAGCAGCAGGGTTTACGATATCACATCTGAGCAATGTGTTGTATTTTAGATATATGTTGTATTTTAGATATTAGTTATATAAAGAATGTATGCTGTACAAAAAAACTTTCTATTTCCGGAATTACTTCATTAAAATAATCGACTTATGTCGGTTCATGTTGGGTGAAATGTTGAGTGGCTTACCACTTATTTAGCATCGTTAATGCACCGAAGATGCAAGCCAGCGTTAGAAGCAAGTTTTAGTCTTTCTCGAACAGCGAGCGGCAATCCTAAATTGTGGACGAGAGCAGAACTTGCGTTGGGTCAGTCAATGCATAAACGTTTTAAAAGACCATATAAACCATACAAGCAAATTATCTGGGAAAAACACACACAGTTTATAATGACACTGCATAGTATTGGTGTTATATAATAGAGTTACAAAGTACTATCTAATTCGTCTTCATGTAATGTTTGTGGTAATAGCTACCTCAAAGACCGAAACAGTATTGAAAATGTTTTTAGACGGTATTGCTAGTTAGTAGCCGGCATTAACTGGGTCACATGATCATCACGATTAACAACTGGCGTACGCCGCGTGGAACATGTATGCAAGTAGTCCTACTATTTTTACCGAACCCTATAGTAACGCCGATTGGCATAGCCTTGATACTTGCATATTCTATGATGGCCATGCAAATGTAATGAACAAAACGTAATTAGAATAATTCTTATACAAGTTTGACAAATGAATATCACACTTCGCAAACTACAGGGCACGTTTAATCCACGCTTTCCTCTAGTCAAGAAGAAAATTATTTACAAGGCTGAGAACACGTCATAATCTCGAACTTTGGCCTTACCTTTAAAGGTGTTAAAGTACCAAGCATTGATGATCAATTACACACAGTCTTTGCGTGCGAAATAGACGACATATAAACAAAGCGTGACTACAGGGTGCCCTAAGTGCTCACGTTGTTCTGATTAGAGAAAGGCCTGAACAAAAAACCCATCTGTTGCACTTTATTTAATCAAAAACGCTTTAGGTGTTTGCTTTTATTATCTAAAAAGTAATAGTAAAAACTATAAAACGTGAAAAAAATACTTATCACAATTTTGCTGCTAAACCGAAATAAATCGTTTTCATAATTTGAGAGGCAGATAAAGGATTTTTTTTTCTATTTTAATGTATCATACAAAGGAAGACGTACACACACACACACATACACACACACACTCACACACACACACACACACACACACACACACACACACACACACACACACACACACACACACACACACACACACATACACACACACACACACACCACACATACACACACATACACACACAATATATATATATATATATATATACATATATATATATATATATATATATATATATATATATATATATATATATATATATATATTGTATATTTTTAGTTACATCAAATTGAACGAAGAGCTCCGGCAGCAACGAGCAACGACTGTCGATGATGACATGATATACCAGAAGCGACTTTTTTGTCTGACTGCACAGTATTTGTCTTACATTTACACATGGTTCATCATTCGTCCTACCAATAAAAATCTCTTTTTGTCTAAGAAGGCATTTTCCTCATTTAATATAATTCCGTCTCTCAAATAAGCAGAGTCGTTAACTTAAATATACTTATCCAAAATGGGGTTCTCTGAGCATTGACTTCATTTTCTCCATAATGACAGTTGATTGCCCTTGGGGCGATCTTGTAAGCAGACGCCATAGTCTCTGCACACTTTTTGTTTCTTAAATGGTTCATTGTTTGCTTTTTGTTGTTGCTTATTTCTGGTTCATTGTTTAATGATTATTGAAATGAGATACGATCCGTTGAGGCAAGCATTGACAAAAAGTACGCTTTGAAAACAAAACCATCAAAGCGATGAGAGATACTAAAGACTAAGTGATGACATCATCAAAGGCAGTAATGTCAATGCCAGTTAAAGCTATAATATTAACCTCTTGATCGGATAAAAGAAGTTATCTTACAGTAATATTTTCTCCTTGAAATACTTAACTGTATATATTGTACACAAGATACCTAGTGCAATTGGAAGCAGTAAACTGTTCGTTGTCGCCGTGCTTGAGTGTGTTCGTTGTTCGTTGTCGCCATGCATGAGCGTTTATGTTGTCGTCATGCATGGGCGTTTTTGTTGTCGTAATGCATGAGCGTTTTTGTTGTCGTCATGCATGGGTGTTTTTGTTGTCGCTATGCATTGAGCGTACTTGTTGTCGTCATGCATGAGCGTTTTTGTTGTCGCAATGCATTGAGCGTTCTTGTTGTCGCCATGCATGAGCGTGTTTGTTGTCGTCATGCATGAGCGTTTTTCGTTGTCGCCATGCATGAGCGATTGTGTTGTCGTCATGAACAGAACAGAACAGAACAGTATTTTATTAGTTTCAACGTGTACATAGTACATAGTTGCAAGATGATTACAATGAATAGTGCTGTCACTGATCATCTAGTCGTTTAAAGTCACAAACACACTAACACACGCGCACACACACACACACACACACACACACACACACACACACACACACAAATGGTGTGGTTACATGGATTGATACAAGAGTGGTTCATTTTTGATGTAGTAAAATCAATCATTACAAAAGTGAAAATAGGAAAAGTAATATTGTAATCAAGATGAACTCATTGTGTGAGAATGCAGTGTTCTTTCGATATTCTAAAGCTTCTTTAATATATTTTGCAATGTTTGTCAAAATTTCCTTTTTTTCAGATTTAAACATCTCACAGAATTTAATAAAACTTGGTCTTACGTAGAATTTTCTGTTTATAAATCGTTTTCTTATTTCATTGTAAGCTGGACATATAAATAGGAAATGGTACTCATCCTCTATATCGTTTTTATCACAAATTGTACAGTATCGGAGATTTCTATCAACTCTGTTTCTGCCATATCGTCCAGTCTCAATTTTCAAGGGGTGTGAAGATAAGCGCAATTTAGTAAGAAAATATCTTAGGTTTTTGGGTACTATATCTAGGTAATTTTCAAAGCTAAATACAGTTTTGAAGTGTCTGTACGAACATAATAAGCTACTCAATAAAATATCATTATTCCATTTTTGTACAAAACATTCTACTATTCTTTTTTTAAATGATAAACAAAAGTTTTTTGGATTCAATGAAAAGGGGTCGGCGAATACATTGCTGAACCCGTATTGGTCTAACAGTTTTTTTACATTGGATACCCAATTGACTTTACCTCTGTTACAATCATGCAGCATGTAAGAATACATTTTCTGCATTATTACATTATCCGTGTATAAAAGTCTAAACCAATATTTCACTACTTTTACATAGCGAGCAACATACAGAGGGTATCTCCCCAGTTCTCCATATACTGATGTTGAGAAGGTAGTTCGTTTAACACCGAATAGTCTTTTACAAAATTTTAAATGTAATGTTTCTATATTTTTAGACTTTGTGTTACCCCAAACCTCAGCATTGTATTGTAATACTGATCCAACAAAGGAATCGAACAAATTCAGCATTGCACTTGTTTTTAATTTAAAGTCCCTGGTATTATAAAAAAAGGCAATTTAATGCCTTTAGACCCTTTCCGATCAAATATTCTTGACTGAGGTTAAAGTTGCCTGTATAATTAAAAACAGTTCCAAGATAATTGAAATCGTTGACTGTTTCTATTTTTTCATTGTTGTAAGTAAAACATTCGTCGTGTCTTATAGGCCCACGTTTACGAAAGACAATAACTTTAGTTTTGTCTGTATTAACCTCTAAATTCCAATTTGTACAGTATTCATACAGGTTATTAAGGTTACGCTGTAATTCCAATGGGGATTTTCCAAATATAACCATATCGTCTGCAAAGAAAAGTGAAATTATAATTAAGTCATCAAACTGCAACCCGTTTTCTTGAGAATCAATTAATGATAGTTCCATATCCTGAATGAACAGGGCAAATAATTTAGGTGACATTACTTCCCCTTCTAATAGGCCCACCGTAATATTGCAGAACTCTGAATGGTCGTTATAAACACGTACGCATGCTTTACATTTGTTGTACATATCCCTGATAACCTGCAGTATTTTACCATTTATTCCCAATTTGGATAGTTTATACCATAAGTTATTTCTATTAATACTATTAAACGCCCTTCTAAAATCAACAAATGCGCAATAAAGACGTGTATTATTATTTACGAATTGTTGTACTAATGCATGAAGTATAAAGACCGCGTCCACAGTAGATTTCCCCGACCTGAAACCGAATTGCGAGTCTGGTATGATATTATTACTATCACAATGTCGCAATGCATTGAGCGTTCTTGTTGTCGTCATGCATGAGCGTTTTTGTTGTCGCAATGCATTGAGCGTTCTTGTTGTCGCCATGCATGAGCGGGTTTGTTGTCGTCATGCATGAGCGTGTTTGTTTTCGTCATGCATGAGCGTTTTTGTTGTCGCCATGCATGAGCGTTTTTGTTGTCGCAATGCATTGAGCGTTCTTGTTGTCGTCATGCATGAGCGTTTTTGTTGTCGCAATGCATTGAGCGTTCTTGTTGTCGCCATGCATGAGCGGGTTTGTTGTCGTCATGCATGAGCGTGTTTGTTTTCGTCATGCATGAGCGTTTTTGTTGTCGCCATGCATGAGCGTGTTTGTTTTCGTCATGCATGAGCGTTTTTGTTGTCGCCATGCATGAGCGTTTTTGTTGTTGCCATGCATGAACGTTTTTGTTGTCGCTATGCATGAGCGTTTTTGTTGTCGCTATGCATGAGCGTTTTTGTTGTCGTCATGCATAAGCGTTTTTGTTGTCGCAATGCATTGAGCGTTCTTGTTGTCGCCATGCATGAGCGTGTTTGTTGTCGTCATGCATGAGCGTTTTTGTTGTCGCCATGCGTGAGCGTTTTTGTTGTCGCCATGCATGAGCGTTTTTGTGTCGCCATGCATAAGCGTCTTTGTTGTCGTCGTGCATGAGCTTTTTTTTGTTGTCGTCGTGCACGAGCGTGCTCGCTGTCGTCGTGCATAAGCGTGTTCGTTGTCGCCGTGCAGGAGTGCGTCGTTTATATATAATCGTTGCAGTCAGTCTGCAAAAAGACGGACTGGGGTGCTTGAATCTAGTTAGTGGAGCCCCCCCCCCCCCCACACACACACACACACAACCAATTTAAAAAGTCTCCAGGTCCTTTTCCTTGGCATTAGACAGTAAGTATAATATTTTGTTGATAATTATTATGAAATATGCCATTTATGCATTTATTCTATGCTTGTAATATTAAAGGGATGAACTAAAACGAGCGGCGTTGCTTTTGTATTATTTGGAATTTACTTTGTCGTGCCTTTTTCGCTATCAAAGCTACTGGAAATTATTTTGTGACTGCAAAATCTCCTGATAAAAGTCTTTTTTTTTGTAAACTTTACTTTTAAAGTTATCTTGTAATTTGATTACGTACACATTAGCAGTTATGGCAATATATGTAAATACAGTCGCTTTTTTCACTAAAATCAGTATGTAAATGCGCGATAATA